>JAODUK010052744.1:0-18862 GCA_027564635.1 Typhlichthys eigenmanni
GGAATGGGGAGATGGGGATCTGAAGGGATAGAGAGAGGTGGGTGAGAAGGAGGGGGAGATATGAGGGATGCCGCTCATTAGGGAGAGGACTGCTAGAAAGTGGGCCAGAGGATTGAGCCGTAAAAGGAAGCCAGGGACGCATCAAATATTCATGAGCTATAATGGAGCACCAAACCCCCAGGATGGTCCGGGGGCCGTGGGCAGCACTAACATCCCAGAGATGAACCTTTCTGGGCCTGTTGCAGTCCATAGTGGAGGTCAGGCGAGGGGAGAATAACCATGAGTCATGGACTCATGGTTATTCATGAGTCCTGCCCTGCCCTGTCTGAAACGTGCTCCCCTCTCCTCCCCACAGCCTGTCGGACCAGGAGCTGTTCACCAGTCAGTTCGGAGGGCTGGACTCGGGCTTCAACAGCGTAGACAGTGGCAGCAAGAGGTGGTCCGGGAACGAGGTACTGTAAGCTCCTGTGTGGCAGACTCAGTGGAGACCCAACGCAAAATGACTGTGTCTCTGTGTCCAGTCAGCAGACGATTTCTCAGAGCGTTCCCTCCGCCTCGCCGAGGCCAGTCGAGACCAGAAGAACCTGGAGGAAGAGGAGGAGGAAGAGGAGGTGCAGGCGTCCCCTAAACAAGGTGAGGACACGCGCATACGCTTACATACTCGAAACCATGCACATTGCACACATGCATATACGTACACACACACACAGTGAGTAGGTTACCATAACAATACCAGTGGCACTTGACCATGCCCTCAGAATGGACGCTTCTGTAACTGGGTGAGCAGGAAGGTAGAGAGAGGCTTCACCTGGATGTTGGCTCATGGTTTTCCCTTAGACCATGTAAATGTTTATTGTTTGTTTTTTATTATGCGACTCTAAAGGCACATCTGTTTCCAGTGAAGGAAATGTGAAAGGGTAAGGTCATGTACATATTGCAGTATTGAATGAAAATGTGCTTTGACACATGCAGTACGATGAAAAGCCCCTTTATCCATACGTTCTTCCTCATATCCCCCTCTTCCTGCAGCCCCTCACTTTCCACAGTGGAGGCCTTGTTTTATAATCCCTCCACAGGTATATTCTGCTGCAGCTAATATCTGCACCCCCCCCCACCCACCCCTCTCTCTCTAGTGAACGGGGAGCGGGAGCAGGTGGACTACATCGACAGCACTGTAACAGAAGAGGTGGAGGACAGGCAGGCAGGCCCCCCCACGCCTGCTGTCACAGCACCGCCTACGGTAAGGACTCTGGGTTGTTATTAATCAACTATTAATAGTTAGATTTAGATATACTTCATATAATGGCTAGTTTCAAGCAACCCTTCCACCTTGCATGCACAGACCGCTTATTTGTAGAGGTAATGGTGGTTTACAGGTATAGCCAGCTGTTGTGAGCTGTTTGTCAAAATTCACAAAATATCTCCTTGCATGCCGCTAGCTTACCGTCATGTGCAGTACGGATACACAACCCTTGCTCCGTTAACAGGAACATGAACAAAGTGGCAAACACCGCTCACAACAACGCCCTTGGCTTCGCAGTACATTTCAATGTGTGGGAGCGGAGCTTCTGGGGGAGTTTGCTTTGAATTGATCTTGATGTTGGTCATTCTTCAGAACGCTTGCTCTAACCCTGCCTTTTAAGTCTGGCTCTGGATTAGAGAACTGATTTCTTTTTTTGATATTGGTTTACTTGCAGGAGGTACATGAGCAGCCCTTTAGGCTGGAGACCCAGGACTCCACACCACGCAGGTACAGTAGGCTACACCGTTTGTCCTGACACAACCTCTGCTAGCCTGTAATGGTTTGCGAGTATCTTCTTCTTTCATACGTGGAAGTGCGTATGTGTCAGAAGAATGCAGTTGAGGGAGTCGTTCGGCCAGTGAGAAAAGACAGATTGTGTTGTTTTTTTAATTTTGTATTGAACCCTCCCTTGTTGTACAAGGTCACACGAGAATTTGAGGAGCTGGGAAATGTCAATAGTCTGCAGTTTCAATTATTAGCAGTAATACTCACTATACCTTGAACTCAACTGGAGGAATAATGCCAAATACCTCTACAGAAAGCCACACTGGATGTCCAGACAGGTCTTTAGTCTTTAATCAAACTTGATGACATGTTCCACAAATTCAAAACAGTGGTTTAGGAAGCTGGAGAGATGACGTTTAAATCTCCTCTGTACTGTACGTGTCCTGCAATGACTCATACAGTTCAGGATGTCCTCACTGGGTTGAGAAAGGCGCGTAACACAGGGATGATAATGGGGTAATGAAGATGTGTTTAGATCGGGAGAACTGCGTCCACGCTGTAGCTGTTCTCGTAGCGTCTCCATCTCAATGCGAGCGTACAGCAGGCCGACTCCCGTCACAAGGAGGCAAATGGGGAGCCAGCAGCCAGTGTTTGCTATGCTACTGACACGCTGTGATAAACAAATACACACAACGCTGGTGTTGTACAGCCACTGGCTCCCCAAGTGCTCCTCGAGGAACACAGATACGATCATTGACAAAGGGAATGTGACTGTCTGGTGACTCATCACCGCCCTCTCTGCGTTTCCCTCTGACTGGTCCTCATGAGGCTTTCCTCCGTCTGCCCCGCTCAGGCCCAGCTTACAGGTGGGGCCTGCTCAGCCAGCACCTCCCCCCGGCCCCTCCTCCTCCTCCTCCCCCTCCAGCCCCACACTGGAGGGGGAGAAGAGGAGGCCCGGCACGCTGCTCATCTGGCAGGAGAGGGAGAGACAACAGCAGCAGCAGCAGAGGGCCAGAGAGAGCCTGTGAGTCTGTCTCTCTCTCTGGCTGTGTCTCTCTCTTTCTGCGTCCGCCTGTCTCTCTCTCTGGCTGTGTCTCTCTCTTTCTGCATCTGCCTGTCTCTCTCTTTCTGTGTCTACCTGTCTCTCTCTCTCTTTCTGTGTCTCTGTCTCTCTCTTTCTGCGTCTGCCTGTCTCTATCTGTGTCTGTCTGTCTCTCTGCCTGTGTCTCTCTATTTCTGTGTCCTGCCTGCCTTCCTGTCTGTCTCTCTTTCAGTGTCTGTCTGCCTGTCTCTTTCTGCGTCTCTGTCTGTATCTCGCGCTCTCTTTTTGTCTTTTTGTGTCTGTCTGTCTCACACATACACACGTATGCTTGTTTTCACTGGAGCAAGCTTAAAAGCTGTCCTTAATGTCAACAACATAGAGGCCACTGGTAAATGAATTAGATTAAAATGTATGATTTAATAATAATATAAAAGGTATTCATTCATAAGCCTCACTTCTGGTTTGGGGGGTGGGGGGTGTTGGTTGGATGGACTGAGAAGCAGACGGTATATTGGGCCCTGGGCAGGGATGTAGCTGTGCAGCTATCACATGACGCGCACACATCATAAACCTCACACACACACACACACACACACACAGAGCTTGCTCAGTCACAGCTGGTCTGAATGGGAGGCCCTGTGCAGGAGAGGGTTGCCTGTAAATGAAGGAAATGAACCGGCCCTAGAAAGGCACTGAGAAGTAGCACAAGGGTTCCCTGGCAGAGCTCCCGTGTCTAATCGTATGCCTCCTCATGTCTGAATGCTTCACCAGCAGCTTGCCGAAGTCAACGGCCAAAACAGGAAGTCATGTGGCCACGTTGCCGCAGACAGGAAGTTGCTCAAGGTAAGACCTTGTGCAGGCAATCTTCTTGCTTTTTTTTTATCATCATACAAGTTTATTTCTGTAGCTGTTCGTGTCATTACAGTGTCAAAGGGCTGCGCAGGCCCGCAGGCCCACATTTCACATGGACGTATAAAGACGCTGCCTTCAGCCCAAGGCGTTGTCAAAGGAAAGCCTTCCTGAATGTAATGTTTTGCTATTGATTGTCTCCCCCTAGTGGTGGTTCACCAGAGAGCAGCCACTCCCACGCCGGCCTCAGACATCGATGTGCGGTAAGTGCTCTCTCTCTCTCTCTCTCTCTCTCTCTCTCGCTCTCTCTCTCTGCTGTCGGTAGCGTTTCATCTTTTATACAGCACACTGCTGGTGTGTCGCCATACTCACCTTTCTCCAATGACTTTCCTCCTATCAGAGCGCGGATCAGGTGACAGCGATTCAGCACTCGATCAGCAGATCAGGTAGAGCTTCCGTTCACACACATGCAATTGACTAATACCAATCCCAACCCCCCCCCCCCTTTTAGTCACTGTAGCTAGGTTGGACAGCATAGTAGGCTATAGAGATCAGTCATACGACCACACCCACTGGGGGGAAGGAGGGGGACATTTTTTGCGCTCCGTTGACTTTGCATGGTGTTACGCTAAGTTAACGTCATTTCTCACTACTTGGTTGAGGGTTCTTTACCTTGTGGGTAGTGCATCCTGTCAGTCACACAACAGCTTTAAGGGTATGTCTCAGTTTTTTTTGTTGTTTTTTTGCAGAAATGTCATCGGCTTAGCTTAGCAATGCAAAGTCAGTTGTGTTTCTCTCCCCGGGGCTTGGGATCGGTCAGTTATGTAAAGGACTCCCAGTACCTTTAGCCGTCTAAAGGCACTGAATATGCAACTGTGTGTTCGCTTCTGTCAGATGTTTCCCCGTCGTCCCCGAAGACGTCGCCTCCCGGCCACGCCCAGAAGCCCAACAGCTTCCTGTTTCGAGCATCGTCTCGCAGCAGCGTTAAGCCTGCAGGTAGACGCAACCATGTCCCCCTCAGCGCACACTGTGTGGTGTGTGTGTGTGCCTGTGTGGTGTAGTTTAGCGCCGTTCACAAGCTGTGTGGTGTGGTGAATTCACAAGCTTGCTTTTCATTTTTAGCTTAGTGATGCTGTTAAATACTGTATAATGAAAGTTGAGTTCAGTCATAAAGTCAAAGAATAAAAAATAAGGAACATGTTTTTATATATTTACTACTGTACATACTTTATTCTACTCATGCACGCACGCCCGCGCACACACACGCACGCACACACACAAAGACAGTAGTGTGGTGATGTGATTTGTCCTTGTCCTCCTTCCTTCCTCCCGTCAGTGCTGGGCCTGTCTGGGAGGAGCGAGTCTCGCACCACGCTGCGTTCTCCTAGAGAGGAGAGGCCAGACATCATCCAGCTACGCCAGGTACAGCACAGCCACCCCTCCTCTCCCTGAGGCTAACTTGCTAGCTGTTGTCACCCACCAACACGGAGAAAGCTCGACGACATTTCACAGCAAAATCACCTCTCCCGTCAATGTCACAGGGCGCTCCCTCAGACACTTCACCCCCACACGTTGGAAACACATTGCCAAGGCTGGGATATTGTTGTGTGGTACGGTCTGCACCACTTTGTGTTCCTATCGACAGAGCCAGGTTTGTGTAGAAGCACTTGGTTATTTTATCAACGCGCACACGATAACGGGAGGACCAGCAGACCGCGAGGAGATATTCGCTTAAAATGTCTGTATCCACCTTCAAGTTTACACACCCTCAGTCACTAATTTAATTAACTATTCACCGTATAGAACAATGTATATGGAGTAGGGGACAAAAGACAGATTTTAGACATGTCTTGGTTGATTATTTGCCTGAAACGGACATTTTGTTTTTAATAATTCCGTACAGATTTAGACTTTTATAGATGTTTTAGAAGTTGCTCGTAAATGTGTTACACAGATTGGCATTTTTATTATGCATGATGGTACACAGTATGGAGTGGTTGTACACATTTACAGTGCACTATGGCCGATCTTACATTCATGTATAATTTATATAAAAACTATCAAATCTGTATCAGTCGATTTTGCGGACTGAATATCTGCAATCTGTTTCGTCCCACAAAAAAATGTATTAAAACAGATCAGTGCATCACTATACAGTGTACGCCAGCATGTAGAATGGAGTCCCTATATACTGCATATGGACTCCATTAAGAGTCAGACAGCGCTACAAAATGTCCGACACTCTAAATAATGCAGACAAGGCCATTGATCCTCCTCCTTTCCCACCTGTCCCCATCAGACTCTGGAGTCTCGGCTGAGGTTCACCTTGCCAGAGGATCTCGGTGAGGCGTTGTCCAATGGCATTGTCCTCTGTCAGCTGGCCAACCAGATCCGGCCGCGCTCTGTGTCAATCATCCATGTCCCCTCCCCAGCAGTGGTGAGTGGCTTGGGCGCTGGAGGCCCGCGAGGATACTGTATGTGCCCCGTGTGCAGGGAGGGCGGTGAGTCTGACTGTGCGTTGTGGCTCTGTCACCCTCAGCCAAAGTTAAGCACCCCCAAATGCCGTCTCAACGTTGAGAATTTCATCGCTGCCTGTCGCAAGCTGGGGGTCCCTGAGGTGAGTAACTGACAAGCTCTGCTTCGGCCGATATTAGTGCTCTGCCTCCGTCAGGAACTAGTAGGACATGCTAACGCTCCTCAGTGTTCATGGGGACAGCTGTGGCTGGAAACATCTGTGATTTTAGAACACACTCGCTGTACGCACTACGCAGATGATATAACGTGCCAATAGCCTCACAGCACCAGCAGTGTGCTACTGTGCAACACAGGGCTCCCCAATCCTGGTCCTGGGGACCCGCTGCCCTGCATGTTTTCAATGTCTCCCTGCTCCAACACACCTGATTCTAATGAATAGCTTGTTAATGTGAATCAGGTGTGTTACATATAAAACATGCAGTGCAGCGGCCCTCTAGGACCAGGGTTGGGGACCACTGGTGTAACAGATAAACAACGTTGCTTATATGTAATATACACATATATAGGGAGCCGAAGTACCCCTCTTCCAGGCTGTCCTGTTTCACGCCAACTTCTCTGCAAAATGATTTGATCTTAAACCTGTCAACTTTCTACTAGACATACTCATCAACTAGGCTTTCCCTGAGTCGGCCACATCACAGGCTAGACAAAAGGAATATGACTATGTTCCCGTACTATGATGTTTGGGGAATGTGTTATCATCTGACCGTATGAAGGCAGCTTTCCTTACTGTTCGTCTGTGTCTAGCATCTCTTCGGCTCCCTATAATGCGCTTCATGCTCATACTTTACTGTACGCATTTGTCTGCGTTGTCGTTAATTACGCTCTCTTGTTTTTGTCGTCTTTTCTACCTCCATCTTGGATTGTTTCCTTTTCTCCGCTTTATTGATTCAACACTCACACCCGCCCCCCCTGCTCCCCCCGTCCAGACGGAGCTGTGTGTGCGCTCAGACGTTTCTCTGTGCAAGCTCCCCGCTGTGCTGCGCTGTGTGTCGGCCTTGCTGACCGCCGCGCCCCAGGAGAGTGAGGCGTCGGCGGGGGAGGGGCCCGAGAACCGCCGCCCTAGCTCCGTGTCCCCGTCTCCCTCCTCGCCGTCCTCCTCCCCACTTTCCACCGGCTTCCTGCTCTTCTACTGTGCGGTCATGACGCTGCTGTACACGCTCTACAGCCAGCTCCTCGCCTAGAGACGCCGGCCCTGGGCGTCGCCACGGGAACACTGTAGCCTTAACGCAGAACGGCAGCAGCAGCAGCACACGTGCAGACTCTCGTACCCAACTGTACGTACATAAATGTGCCTCGGGGTCTCAGACTGGCCCGCAGCTGTTGTGCAGCCTTAGGTAATGAGGAATGCAGGGTCACACCACACAGAAAGGCAGCATGCAGCCTCACAGTTGTGTTGGGGGGGGGGGGTTTGAACCACATGCGTGTTCAGTGTGTTGGGTTCCTGTTCCGTGAGAACAGATGCCATAACAGGCCGCGTAACGTAAACAGACGGCAAGGCTGTATCAGCGGAGGCTGTACTCCACAGCAGAGCACCTTTTTTAATTTAATTAAAATGCAGCATACCCACCGTATAGCACATATAAGCTAGGAGCCACGTCCGATGACTAGCATGTGAACACTATTTAACCAAACAGGACAAATTGGAATGGACTTGACACCCCTGCCTTAGGCTGGCTTAGCCTGTACCCTTTAACGCACAGCATGTCTAGAGGCCCGGCTACTTGATTAGAGGGGGCAATGCTACAGAAAATAATGGAAGCATAACTGTGAATGTGATTTTTAGCCTTGAGTAAGTCCCCTCGGTTGGATTTTAAGCCACTGTCTTTAAGAGATGGATTTAGACAAAATATAGTGCCTCTTAATGAAGACAGACTATTGCCCACATTGTCTGCAATGTCAAGTATGGCCAAAAGGGGTCAGTGTAGTCACACATTACAAGTGTCGACATTTCCAAACTAACGGTACAAAACCCAATCACTGTCTGTCTGTAAATCATTGTTTTTTTTGTTTTTTTCTTTGACTTTTTCTTTGTTTAGTTAAAATGTAAAAATTAGTTAAGTTATTTTTTTTCCTTATTTATTTTGGTTAATGCAATGCTTGGTAAAAGAGCAGAGGCCTCATAATTCTTGAAGCAAAAACACCAATAAGTCAAAAACACCAATAAGTTTAAAGCCTACTTGGATCAATAGGACCTTTAAAAAAATTTCAACAGAATGGAAATTGGTTGATTCAATTACTATTATGAATCACAATGGCAGATTGTTTAAATGTTTAGGCTTAAATGCAATCACACAAAGGCCTCTGCATTTACAACCACATGCCCATTATGGTAACCTGTCTGTCCCATCACGCACTACTGAATGTCTGTAAAACCCCGGACGCTGTAGCTTCTGTACCTCAATAGTTAGTCTCCCCCTCCCCCAATTACATTGTCCATGAATGTAACACCCATTTACTTTGACATTTCACAAACATGGCTACAAAGACTATCTCCAGCTCTACTGGTTGGATGCATTCTCTTAAGTACCTCATAGTTTGAGTTTACTTCCAGGTGTATTTCAAAACCTGAATAGACAATGAAAGACAATAATTGAATTTCATACAGTTAACAGTAAAAATATGCTTTGAGAACTAAATACAAATGTTAAAAGCTTTTTCTTTTCTTTACTAAAAATGTAAAGTAAGGACCTTGATATTTTGAAGCTACAGTTGAGGGTTTGAAGACAGTTCAGTAGCATTTAATCTTTTATTCAAAAGTCCCACTATATATTTTTACAACCCCTTATTTTATATAAAGCACACTTGATATTTAACGGTGCAGGTCTCAGGGGTGTTAATGCAATTTTATGGTCCGTCCCTTCCATATTCTCTCATAAGGCTCATCTCCTTAATTGGGATGAAAGCACATTGGCATCGTTTCACACACCTACTGTTGTCAAGACAGAGCTGTAAAAATGTTACATTTTTGGTAGATTAGAACTATTGCAACTTTAACATAGCCTGCTGTTCAAATGGGAAATTATGTTTGAATCTATGTATTTTATACAAGTGAAACTGGATAAAGACCATAATACATCCACTGGCTTAGACCAAACTTTATTCTTAAAGATGCTGGCAGAACAGAGATGCTGTTGTGTTTTATATTTATATAATACTTGTGTATTTAATGAGAATTTTGAGTTTATACAAATCTATGTAAAGTCCCCTTCCCTCCCTCCCACTGTAAAGAAATTATTAAATGAACTTCTACAATGCAATGTGCCAATTGTCTACATGTCTGTCTGCTAGTGACCTTGCTTGTCCAGCTTACAATGCATTGTGCTCTATGCTTCACTCTTGCGCATTTGTGTGCTTCACGAAAAGCAGGGTTTACCACAGTAAAGTCTGTTCCGTATACTGAAGGTAAGTGTACTCAGCCGGGGGTGACAGGTAATTCTATTCCAACAGGGGTGGGAAGAGCAGTTCAGATAGAACTACCAGATGTGCATTTACCTCAGCAACTCACTAATCTTACTAATTGTCCTTGTTTTAATCCAGATATCATCATAAGAACCTGTTTTTCCAATAGTGCACGCAATAAGCAAGTTATTTCTGGTGACTGTTGTAGGAAGGTAATTCTCCAGTAAAGAAAGGGAAAACATGTAGTCAGCATTTCAACTTCAATAGAGCCATTGTGTCGTTCTTATAGACCACCCGAATAAATGCTGAATCAAATGTAACAGGATTAATTATGCTTACTGTATTAAATCATATTGGAGCCTCCGGCACATGAACGGCAGCCAACTGTGTGTCCTCATGGGTGTGCAGATGTGCCAACCAATCAATCCACCAGATCATTTCACTAATTGGTGTGGCGAGTCAATCTGACAAGAGTCCTCTTGTCTTCTCCCCTGCTGATATCGCCACAATCAGAATTACTTAATTTGGATGTTCGGGTATCTTAGATTGTCTGATCAATCAACATTAACCAGATGTGAGGGGTCATTAATATTGGCTCTCAACCTTATTTGCCAATAGTGGTTCAACCACAGAAAAAGGACAAACCCACATATGGACAGGCATGCGAGCAACCGATCAGTATGTTATTAGTTTTCCCAGCGGCGAGGCAGGACTGCAAATTGAGGTGGGAGAACGGCGCTCCAACAGTGTGTAGATGGATAGAAACCTCCTGCAGCTACAGACTAGTGACTATAACACACGGTGCACTGCACACACTCATCAACCTGTAAGTCAAGACAGGCGCAATAATGGCTTGTGTGTAGCACTAGGCCACACTCATAACTCACGTTCTCAGACAAAACCTGAGTGGCGTCCAAGGTGCCACTTCATCTTTAATTAATTAGCCGGTTTAATCCTGTTGTATTAGGCTCAGCCCATAAGTCAGCGGATGAGTCTAACAGCTGACGGTGGCTACCTCTCTGCAGATGTGATGAATACTAACGGGTGTACACATTAGCATGGTGGTGGACTGGCTACACAACATGTTCCTTATTAATGCATGCTACGATAACGTCCCTGAATGCCATTTCTCTCACGCATGCGGGGTGGGGGGTGTTGGGTGCACGCCCACTGTGTCAATCATCCTGACTGCTGCGCCCTCTCCCTCCCAACCACCAGGAGGCGCTGTGTGCCCCCCAGCTCATCCTGGAGGACGAGGGTCTGAGGCGAGTGGCGCAGACGGTCCAGGCATTAGTGGACCCCTCGCTGTGGCCGCGACGCAGCTCCAGACAAGAACAGTTTACATGACACACACACAGTTAAGCCTATGATGTGTTTAGAGTACTGTACTTGTTCTAGGGATGGCACGATCCAGTTATTTCAGTCCCAATACAGATACTGGCACTTTCGGTATCGGCCGATACCGAGTACCGAGCCGATTCCAGTGTTAAATTAAGTTTTAAATTAAGATGCAAAGTAAATGACAGCCAATCTCTATAATAGGACTTAGATGCATTTTATAAACCTGCTGCTGATAGTGTGGCCTGGGTAGGTTAGACATGGCTGATGCTTGACAGTAGACCTACGCGTGTAAATTCATTTAATTGGAAAAGCCCCATGGATCGGTTACAACTGTCTAATTGTCACAGATACCGATCCAGCTATTTAAGTCAGTATCGGACCCATTTCCGATCTCAGTATCGTATTGGTGCCATCCCTAACTTGTTTCACACAGATCCAAACAGGTATAACTGCATTGGGATGTATTTACTATTTTACAGCACGGTTCTCTTGTTCCCATCAGCCATTTCATTCTGCCTTCCATCACTCAGGAAAATAAAAATGAAAAACTAGCTTGACTTTTGATAGTCTTACTTCAGCAGAGCTCGAGTGTCAATAAATCCTGCTTATAAGCCCCACACAAGGGCGCAGCTGCATGGACGGTGCTCCCCCCCCACCACCGCATAAGCACTCCATCACTTGTTCCGCTCTATTAAAGTCAAAAGAACGCCGGCTCCGCTTTATTAATCAGCGCTGGCTTTAATCACGACTCAATTAGCGCCGCGGCCTTAATTGACTAGCGCCGTAATTGCTCTGCCTCACGCCACACTGCCGGCACAACCGCCCCGCGCTCCTGATAAGGAGCTGTGTATGGAAATAGGCCTGGAGGCATCCCTCTCACGTCCGAGCAGAAGACACCCCCCCCCCCAAACACACATACGGGATACGGAGGCGGGGATTGGAGAGCCGGCCTGACATTAATCGGATGTAATTGAAGATCGGCATGAGCATCGGCGCTCCGAGATGGGCGGATATCACAGATATAGCCTATCTGCAGGCTCGACTTCGTCGCCACGCACGATAAACAGCTGAGTGAGGCCCAGGGAAGGCGATTGTTCAGTGGGGACGCCGGCCGTCGATGGAGTAGCGTCTCTGTCGCAACTGTTGGCCGCTCGGGGGCTAGAGATAAAGGAGTTGTAGTTGAGGGGAAGCGAGGGACGGAATAGAGCAGAACTGCACACCCAATCCGGGAGACTTGATTCAGAGTCACACAAGGAACTAAAGGAAATTGTGTTTTCACAACTTAATTTTCACGGATTTATTTTACCAATGCATAGTAAAGAAATAAGAAAAGGAAATGTCTCCGCTGTATAATGATTTATCGTAAACCACTCAAACAATCGCTTACTTCACTTTCATTATGGGAGCATAAATGCAATTTCAGCACCCAGCAAACATTCAGTACACAGTTTAACATATTTCCAACTTGCCAAGGTGTATTAACCAACAATACATTACACCGACATGCATCACCGTATGTACTTATACACACCTGTAGGTGGCAGTATGCAACAAAACCATAACATCCCGACAACACTGCAACTGCTTCCACTATTTAAGTCAACTATTACTTCCATTTACAACACATTCCCCTTATCTGTTGCATTTACTAACACGTTCTGGGAACACCAGCACTGCAGGTTAGATTGATTATTCTCCAGCCCACATCGGCCTGATAAACTGTGGGTCGGAGTCCTGGGCTGAACCGGTTCACCATCCGAACGCAGGATGTCTGGGTCTTACATGGAAGGGGTGCTGGAAGTAAGGGTGAACTCTGACCTGGCTGGGCACAAGGTGAGGCCTCCTGGTCCACGCGCACGGATGCTGTGGCCTGTAGACGCGGGGGTCGTGTGCAGGCCCCCCCCCCATGGGGCCTAAACCTCTACCTGGGCCACCAGAACACAACAGGAAGTAAAAGCATCTGTAGAAAAAGAACCTTCAACACAAAGCTGCACTTACCCGTGTTGCGTGACCAGGTGCTATGGATAGTGCGTGCTGCCATGTCACTGTAGGGTGGCGCTGAACCTGATGACAGCATATTATAATTCACTACAAAGTGAATGAACCGTGAAAATAAAATAGACTAGGACAAAGCTTATACCCGAATAGCAAGGTGGACGCTGGCGTGGCCAACAGCTCCTGACCAACGGCCTCCTCATGTCTCGGTGTGGAACTACAAAGCCCACAATGCACTAAGTCAGGGAAATGGCAGTTGTTATCCATATGAATGCCAGATGCTTCTGTGGAGCGATACCTGGCTTCCAGTGGGGGATATGGTGGCCTATTGGTGGTCCAAATGCTGGCCTGTCTCTTGGTTGCCACCTACAGACTTTTGCTCTGTAATCTAAAAGGTTCCACATGTAAATAAAATAAAAACATTAAGTGTCATAACATAGTGTGCGTGGTTAATAACACACAACACACACACAGACAGTGTTTTTGGATGAATAAAAAAAATCAATGGCCCTATTCCTTTTGTCGTCTTTGGGTGATAATCTATGCCTTTCTTTGTCCTGAGCGTTCTTTGTTCAGAACGTGGTGTCTTCCATTCAAAGCTAGTGTCACACATTTAAGTGAATTAAATTTGCTTTGATTTAAGTGAAAAGCTTGTTCTGGACACCACCACCTCCCAATTTAGTGACTGAGAAAGAAACCCAGGCCTTTATGCTCTCACACAATCGATTTATAGTCTCTTTCCTGTCCCTAGCGTGTGCTAAAGCAAACAGCTAGGATTTTAACCACCACACATGGCATTACTCAAACGCCAACATCTATTTTGCTGGCTGCCAGTCCAGAAGTTAATACATTGAGAATTGAGGTTTTCTTTGCAACCTGGAGCATGTACAAGTCAGTCCCCAAAACCTTTTAATCCCCTTTACTGTCAAATGAGCAGGCTGATGCCCTCCAGCGGGCTCCTCCAGACCATTCCATCGTCTTAGCCTTAAGACTGTGTCTGTGACAGGGAGCTTCTGCCATCAGGGGCTCAGGCTTGGCACAAACAATGTCACATGTTCAAAAGGTGCACACCTCCTCAATGCGTGTCCAGACTACTGGCCCCGTGGTTGAGACCAGGGCACAAAGACATCCTGGTTTGGACTGCCGAGAGAGGCGGCCCCTCCCTCCGCTGACTCCTTCCGACAGCCGCACAAACTAACAGTTGTCCTTCACCTCTCCCTCTCTCTCTCTCTCTCTCTCTCTAGCGAGGCGGCCATATTCTAGTGTGTCATACACTAGAAACCTGCCATTAACTGTACTATTAGCTATTTTATTATTAGTTGAAGCAAAATGATCTATATAGCGGCTGTGTAGCTTTGAGTAAGAGAATAGTAGAATTTATCATCTCTGCAGGTGCCATAGACCTCACCAGACTATTTTGGAGGTGCCCATGCACATACAAGTACTTCTGGGTCTAAGCAATTTTCCTTATGAGAAAATGTATAGATTTTTCGATATCCTCCCCTACCATGGTCTGTGATTAACTCACATGTTGCAAACTTACCGGTTTTGTCAAAGGCACACATTCCCTTCTCATTCACAACTCTGGTGTTTGTCAATTACGAGATCGGTAGGTAAAGTAAGCATTTTGCTACATGCAAGCTACCGCTTGCTTTCTATGCTAGCGCACAGAAAACATGTCACTCGAATAATCACTCAGGGCAAATGTAAAGCCTCTGTGTTAACTTGTTTCCATACAAGTTTACTTTAGTCAGTCATCAGTCATTGATAATTAGAGTTAACGTTCAGTAGTTAGCAAACATCATATAACTTAAACAAAAACCTTAATATACCTAGACTGAACGTCAAAAAGCTCAATTCATTTGCACTGGAAATAACCCGAACATGGCATAACCCAAAACTAAACAATAAGAAAAGGGACATTTTTGGTTCCGATTCACTTTTTAAATTTAGACTCAGAAGTGCTGCGAGTAGCAACGACAGGACTGGCCAGGTCTACATATGAGGGGTGATTACAGTACTGAAGCAATCATTGCTGCCTACAAGTGGACATGTCTGATTGTATGGTAAGTAATACTATGGGGGAGAATATATACACGTATATATAGCCTATAGTGTGTACGTATATGTATATATACACACACACACACAGAATCAGCAGATTTAGAGTGAATATGCTTCATGTAGCAGGCTTGTTGTTTTTATATCAACGATCAATCCAATCAAGACAGAACCAGGCACAACTACCTGACATTTTAAAATGACTACAATTCACTCCAAGTCTGAAGAACCTTTAGAATCAATGGCATAATATTGATGGAAATGGAATGGACGAGCTGATGCCCAGTGGCTATCTGGAGATATTGATTTCTAACTGTGTGGAAGAAAAATGGAAGATATTCTAGAATAGTTGCCATCAGCCGAGCCCGTTTCTAATCTTCCTGAGCAGGGGTCAGCCTGCTTGTTATAGCTGCTGCCATGCTATTGGTCTGAGATTACATAAACATTTACACTGGTGCCACTTCAGACTGCCATGCTTCAGCTAGCCACTTATGTTTTAACTAAAGGAGGCATGTAACACTGTCCAATCCATCACAGACACACAATGCATCAACACCGAACAAGATTCACTGTGTTACTGTAGGGTCTTTATGCTGCCGTATTAATGGCTTGCTTAAGGACTGTAGAAGTTACCTTCATCACCAAGGCGAACCAAATCTCCCCTTTGCAGGTTTGAGGTCTGGAATTAATTCTCCTGCATTATACTGAAATACTTTACCTTCATATTGACGATGATTCATCAGCAAAAGTGGACTGTAATGGGGCATTCGTGCTGGTGTGTTATGGTTTTGGCTGTCTTCCATCCAAAAAGGGTAATCTGAAGAATGAAGACTTGCTTCAACAATATAATGGCAATAGCTATATAACACATAATTAAACCTTCTTAATATCTGGTATCCACATCTGTTAGCTGCAATCCTAGAAGATAATTTACAAATAAGCAATAAAACTGACAACATTCTGGAGCAAGTGAAATACATGGTTATTGCCTGGTATTTGTGTCTGTGAGAGTCTTCGCTGTGATGGTACATCTTCTCTCCACATAGGACAATCTCAGAAGACAAACAAGCAAACGTAATTAAAACATTCCATTATTTAGTTTACTCAAGAAATACCTGCTAAATAATAAATTGACATTGTTTAGAAAATATGATGGGACACATATTCTCTATTTGTTATACATATTTGTTGTATATACAATTACACTTATTTGTTATAAACGTGGATTTGGTGTGGCCCAACATATACATTTGGATTTTAGAATATTCCAGAACACAGCCAGTGTTCAGACACCCTAGAAACAATGTTGTTGCAGTAAACTGAGCTTAGGTTGTATAGTGTGTGCTATGCTATAATTTACATTGAATCACTGGGAACCATGCCTGACATTTTTAGGTGACTATGTTAATTTGTGTATTCCAAACCAATTATATTCTGTTTCAACAGAATATGTCAACACATTGCAAATAGTTATGTTCCCCAAAGGGAAATGGTTTTCCACAGCACTATACATCATTTGAACATGAAGCATCCTACATACATCAGATGACAGTAAAGTGTGCGTGCGTGTGTGCATATGCATGTCTAAATTGCCTTCACGTGGGAGCTGGTTTAGTGCTGTTATGGCTGCGGGCACCAGGCTTACAGTAAAAGGAGCCCTTCTTTACCAAATAATTAAGAAGCTATCTTTCGGGGCTTTAAGATACACTGAATACTACATATACATACAGTAATGTGTATGTATGTATGTATGTATACAAATAAATAAATAAATACAGTATTTACCTTGTATTCAACCCTGAAAAAACAGCAGCAAACATAATATAATGAGTACTAACCTTGGCGTGAACGTCCCTCATGCCAAGGCCAGTCCGGTCTGAAGTGGTCCTGTCGTTTGTACGGTCTCTGGAACCCAGCTGAAACAGGAGGAGTTTACCACTGATGCGTACTGCGCACACACCTAATGGATGACACGTTATGCCAGCCGCAGCGTAATGTTGCCATCCTGCTGTCTCAAGGGCTGTTTACTGTAAGCGCTCATCCTCCAGCTCTTAAGGGCGGGGTCAGTCACTTTGGCTCATTTCCACCTCAAATCTAAACAGTTTCGTTCCGTCTGTCGAAATGCATTGTGAAGCAAAGCGTAGTGCTACGGCTTTGTTGATACGAGCGGTGTTCGCCACTTTGTTTATGTGACGGAGCCAGGGCTGTGTAGACGTATTGGATTATTTTTTAAACACACAGAGAACGGTAAAATAGCGGAATGCGAGGAGACATTTGTTGAATTTGACAAAAAGTGTATTATCTTACATTTAGCTTGCGATAGCTGACTATACCTTTAACCAACAGGACAAACCAGTTACACCCACTTTTGCCATGCCACCTGTTAGTAACGCAGTAGCCTCTCTTAAGGGGGGCCGCGGTGGGAACTATGAGCTTGACCCCCCAGGACCCGGCCAGGTGCTGGAGCCAGCGCGAGGTGATGCTGCGGTGGGCCGCAGCGTTCCAGTGGATGCCGTCAGCCATACGAAGGTTCAGTCTGAGACGGAAGTGGAAGTGCAGGTCCAGGACGTCCAGGCCGTAGGCGTGGGCCAGCTGGAAGCTGCAGAAGTTGGCCTCTATCACGTCGAAGCGGAGCGTGGGGGCCAGGTGGCTGATCTGCAGGTCAGAGTTCAGTGTTTCAGGCGGAGGCGCTGGAGAAAGATTGTTCATGTTTGAACTGGATCAAAACAAAAACATCTCTCCCTTCAATGCCATAGGGTGAAAACTGAGTAGCTCCGCCCACAATATATACACAAGTGTTCCCATTTACAGAGCCAGGGCTGTTTTACAATTTAGCAGTGTACATGTGGACATAGCCAGAGCCTCCAGGTGCGGTGAAAAGTCTACACCGACTTGTGCCTTCAAGTTCATGTATTTAGCCCACTGCTCCATTGAGGGATGGGTTAAATGCAGAGAATTAATTTTGCTACATGCATGTGTATGTGACGATTAAAGCACTTTTACCTTTACAGAGGCAGGGGACGATATTCTCAACGAGCACTACACTCGCTGATAGCTGACAAACAAATGCCTGACTAATTCCCCTCAGTTTCTAGCTCAGAAATCCTGCCTACAGCTCATTAAAACACCTTCTCAAAGCCTGTGTGGATCATGAAAAGAGTAAAATATGCAAGCGTTTCAGTCTAGCCTGTATGACTCAGCATTGTTTCAGCTGAGCCTCAGTTGAAACCAACATGGGCTACATCCTTCTTTAAGTAGCTCTGCTATTGTGGTGTTGTGCCTTCAACTGCACTATGGGTGTTGACGGTGCTGCAGTGACAATGGAACCACACACACACACACACACACAGGATCAATAAGGCTCTTATCTGAGATGAGATGGATGCCTGGAGGGATACCCACCGTGGGCACAAAGAAGCCCCCCCTGAGCCTGCTGCCCAGCGGCATGGTGAGAAGCCACAGGATAAGGCAGTCGTCACACACGGCGCTCCTGAGCCCCTGGAAGAACGTGTGCAGGTTCTCCCTGTAGTCCGCCGACCACTGAGGGTCGTACCTGCAGCGGCAACAAACGCAGCGCAGTCACCGCGGCAGCCGCTGTCACCGCGGCAGCCTGCCACCCCCCCCCCCCCCTCCCCAACCTGGCACAACTTTGGTTTTAAGCACTCCCCTTGTGGTTGAAACCGGCATTACAACCACAATGGGCGGAGTGTCCTCCACATTAAGCTCTACTCCTCGCCCTAAGGTACTATGCCTTTTATAAAAGGCACATGCCTTACAATAGAAATACATAATTGGTGGGTGTACCTTTACAGAGTCAAGTTGCTGTGCTTCCAGTGTGGGTGTGGGTGTGAGTAGGGTGGCGGTGGTGGTTGGGGAGGTGGAGAGAGTGG
>JAODUK010052755.1:0-18858 GCA_027564635.1 Typhlichthys eigenmanni
GGCAATGATAGTGAACATCTTCCATTAACAATATGTGTAGAAAAAATAAAAAGAGCACAGGGCAGCACTTGATATGAATGTTATGGGTAAAAAATATGAAACGCTAAACTATTTTATGATTGTAAGTGAGATTATTGCAATAACCTCATTACATAATAATACTACAGTCATTATTATTTATTATTCTAGTCGTTTTAATGTCGGTCAGATCCTTAACAAAACCATTTAGCTTGTTTTAACATGTCTGCATATACATTCCCTTTCCCTTTGGTGTGGTTAGATTCCCATTATAGATTTTGAGGAACCACTGATGATAGCACTGGACATTCCCTCTGTCCGCAGATACATTGTCTTCAACTCTGCGTTGTTCCATTTCGTCATGGCTCCGGTATTGTATGCTCCACCCACTGTTGAACAGTTATTAATAGCTATATAATAATAATAATAATAATAATAATAATACTTATAATTATTATTATTATTATTAGTTGTTAGTATTGTAATAGTACTAACAAATAGTACTAACACTTACCTATTATTATTATAGTTTTTATTTTATTTGTATTATATAATGATATAACTTGTGTAACACGTATAACTTGTGTGCTCCAGGTGTTGTATGTGGTGATCTGGTGTGCTGTGTTTTCCACCCTCCACCTCTACATGACAGACTACTGGGTCCTCTGTCTGTCCGTCAGCCTGGTCACCATCATCCTCAGCACCGCTATCATCTGTGTGCTCCATCACAGCAACAAGCAGGTGAGACCGCCGCTGTGCCAGCGGAATTGGTGAGCACTCTTGGCCACGGACCTTTAAGCTAGTCACGTCGAGTTGATTCACACAGACCTAAATCACATCACAGTCCTGAAGGGCAGTGCAGGCCCACTGGTTCACATGGAAACAAACGAGCTAGCTTAGTTAGTCACTGGAGTTAGCTTGATTGATGCGGAGGATAGTTACTGCATTAACTGACATTCATCATGTGCCAGTATCATTTCTGCTGCAGCGCTACTACCTTGGATTTGCAGATACAGTGTTGGTATTACAGCGTCTAAATGTACATACTGTGTAAATAATGTGCTCTTGTCTGGACAGATCAGCATGAACGTAGACGTTCGGCTAATCCAGGTCAATGAGAGGATGGCTAAACACAAGCTGTTGGTGGGTGTGGCTGATTGGATCCAAAACTGCACCGGATCCCTTCAGGTGATTCTTGCAGCGTCATGTTGTACAATGCTAGGGCTTGAACCCATTTGAAGTTAAAGGTGGAGTCAGCTAAGTGAGTAAGATAATACACATTTGGTAAGTGTAGTGGCCTTTTCCCACTTCCTTATGCTGGTTGACTGGGGGATTTGTGACTCATGTTTAAAAGTATTCAATGTCCAGGTTTGTTTTGTATGAAGAAGTATGTTTTAATGGTTTATAAAGAAATACAAAAAAGTAAGGTCTTGAAAATAAATGACTGGGCAAACCTAATAAATGAAGCTACTTAATAAACAAGGTCAAAAAACTGTCTGCTCCCAGTCAGCAATGCCTCCTTGCTCCATGGCTTTCTCCTGCTTTATCCTCTCCCGGTAGAGGCCACGCCCACCTATCCATCTCCCAAATACACTCCCACAAAGAAAGAATTAGCATAACAATTAAATTACAGGTATCACAATAATGCTCCTACAGTAAGTCAGCGAATATATTCTCAAGGCCCGCTAGCTGCCCACTAGATATTGACCAGCATAACCATGGCAATATGTTTCTAATGTGTTGGGGGGCGGAGCTTCTGAGGGAGCACCCTGTGGCATTGATGGGAGAGGTGTTGTTGTTTTGATCGAACAGCAGTCTGCCTCAAGCATCCCTGACTCCACCTGTATGACGTAATACATGCTGTTCCACAGGCTGGAGAACAGCTTCTTCCCAAGAGCTGTTTTCTGGTTGTACCCAGAGCCATGGAAACAACAGGGTTACGCCAACGGAAGTTTGAAATTGTCAACGGTCACATGGTTTATGGAGAGGCAAAACCTGTGTAAAAACAGTTCCCGGAAGTGATATGAACATATATATAACTTAATTAGAAGTCAATAAATGCAATGATTTACATTTAAAAGAGAATTTATAGGGTACTTTAAGTATTTAGGCTAACTTCTGGAAACTATTTTGAGGTTCAACGATCCGCCATTGCGGTGAAAAAACGATCCATTGGAGTGAACGGAGATGGCGTGACTCTCTCGTTACATGATGGCTCTGGTTTTGCCTACCTATTTTGTTGTTCAATACCTCTAATTTATTATGTAGAGAAAGGATCTTACCATTTTTATCTTGTTCATTTATAATGTCCTTATCTTGTTCTTATCTCGTTCTCTATTGCTGCTGACCTTGAAAGTTAATAAACAAAATGACGTATGTTTACAATGTCAAATAAAGTGCCTAATCTTATCTATTTTAAGTCTGTTTCTCTCTCATGTTGCTATCTTTCTCTCTTTCACTGTGTAATCTACGTTATTTTCTTTGCTAATCTGTCCATGTCATCTCTTGCCACCTGCTAGCTGTTTTGCGTGTACTGGGACATGCAACGCTGTTTAAACGCACTGACTGAAATTCTAGAGGAGAGGAGCTATGTCACAAACGATATGCAGGTGAGTAAGTAGGCATGCATTTGTTGATGTATTTGCGGTAAACTTTTATAGTAAAAAGATTTTTACTTTTATTTCCTAGTTCTGGACGTCAATAATATAATGTATTGGCCATCATTTATTACAGAGATAATGTGGAGTATCTTGGTAAATAATGATTGTATATTTCATAACCGATACCTCCATACGATGTTTTGTGTATGTGTGTGTATTTGAGAGCATGGTTACAATTTTTGTTTCAACAGAAGAAATTGAGGACAAAAATGTCCCACCTCGTCCTGACGTCTGAGGTGATGTCTGAGGTTGGAGGGCCAGGGGAGGTTGAGGGACCTTCAGAAGAAGAGAGGCCACTACTATTAGATGAGGAAGCAGCGCGCAGTTCCACTTCCATCCAGCGGGAGGACACTAAAATCACAATTAACTATAGCCTCATTCCTGACACAACATTACCTCCTCGGGTAAGAGACCTACAGCATGCGCAATACGTGCATGTGAATGGTTATGTTAAAGAGTAACTGCACCATAAAAATAGTTTTTTTGGAGCTGTAAAAAAAAAAAAAAGATACGATATTATGCCCCACATAACTAAACGCACTGTAAAGCCAAGCGTAGTACTACGGCTTTGTTGTTGTGAGAGGTGTTCCCCACCTCCCCTGCAAAAATAAATTGATCTGAGAGCAATATAGGGCGGAGCCAGGGTATTGCATCACTGCAACCAAGGCAACTAGAAATTCAAGAATTAATAACTAGTCTAGGTGGCTTTCCTGTACATTTGTTCAGCAACAATAAGCACACACACACACACACAACACACGCACGCACGCACGCACGCACACACACGTGAACACTATACTATTGTGGGGTCAGAGCCAAAAGGTCTTTGAAACAACTTGATGTTTTGTGGTGTTTTTGCAGGCCAAAGCCCACCAGCTTCTTATGACATACAGTGCAGCTTATATAAAACTGCTGGTGTCTGAGAGGTTACCAGGGCCTGCACAGCACCATCTACGGCCACGGAGCACTCACTGCAGCAGCTTGTCTGTCTGTCTCTGTCAATATATAAAAAACAACTTGCTAAAATAGAGACTTGCGAAGGACAACACATGAAACTGTCACATGAAACTGGTTTACTACTTTATACAGTAAACCTAATGTTACACAAGGACAGAAGACCGTTGTATTTACATTGAAAATGACTGTGCAACCAACCTGAATCTTTTATTGTATTTTTAGTTGGGAATGGGACATTTATATTTTCAATATTTGTAACAGGGTGAATTCCTTGCTCAAGGACAGCTAACAAGAACTGTACCGCCGCAACCCTCAGCCTTCTATATTTAAATAATTTTCTCTACCCCAGCTGGGACTATCACATGTATGCTGTATAAGTTGCTTGGGGAGCATACACATCGCACTCTTGTTGTGTACGTGACAATCATACCCATGAGTCACAGCTGTGTTAAATTATTTGTACAAATGATGGTGATAATGTGTAGATTATATTTTTTCCTTTTGTGTTGCTATCAGAGAGAGAGAGAGAGAGAGAGAGAGAGAGTGAGAGCGAGAGAGAGACAGAGAGAGAGAGAGAGAAAGAGAGAGAGAGTATATGTATCTGCTGTATATGTGCATATCTCGGAAAAGTATTATTGTGTGCCTGTACTTTTATTGGTAGGGATGGGATGATAAAGATTTAATCGTTTATCGGGATAAAAATAGCCTATGCAAGATAATGTCCATTATCAGGATAATCATGAATATCCCCACATAATTATGAATAGGAAATATGAGAAAATATCAATTGGAATCATTTCATAATTAATAAATGAAACAAGAAAATTATATAATACGTGTCCTTTGATGCAATAAAATATTTGTTTCCTAACTAAATGTAAGCTTCCATTGTTCCGGAATGGAATGATTTAGTACAATTATAAGAGTTTTAAGCATATTTTCATGATTATCGGGATAATATATTGTAAGTCGCTTAATTATTTTGACCTGGATAATCGTGATGTGATCTATTCAAATCGTCCCACACCTACCTACTGTGTTTGTATAGACGTGCATGTGTATCCAGAGTGTGTTTTCTTGTATCCTCCACACTTACACCAGTGAGTATTAATCAGCGCTGATTCTGCTGCGCCTGACAGTCCAGTATGTCACTGAGCGCTGCGTGTTGCTGACACAAACACACGCAGGGAGACGACCATCTTACATCGTCTGGGAGACTGTGGTGCTGTGATGGTACGGGCGGACGTGCGGTGCAAAGCCCACAAAAACCATCTCACGCGCAGTGGTTCTCCACAGGAGGCTAAATGACCATCTGTGACCCAAAGCACGTGCACGCGCACACACACACACACACACACACATGCAGTCTGGCTTGACTCCCACTTTCATTTAATGTCCTGAATGCCATGATGTACTACTGCACAGTGGATATCTTTTAGTACTTAAATACTGTATTTGATGTGACAAGAGATAATTGTGGAGGACTACTTAATATTATTTTATATTAGCTAGCTAGCACCATATAGTTCTATGGCTAGCACCCTAGCCTAGCTCTCACTGCCAGCACATTTGGGAATGCTTTTTCAACATTAGTGGGTGTTTTATAACATTTATAACAGAGGTGGCCTTAATGCATCAGATTTTGTACATGTTCCATGACAGAAGGACTGGGATTCATAAAAATAAAGGTCAAGGTTCAAATGTAATATTGTGTTGTAACAGTACATTGTCTGTAGTGGTATGCATTCACCTGAACTATGACAAATAAACAGTATCCTTTTTCATTACATATCATTACAAGGCAAACTCATAATGGAGGAGAGTGAGAGTGGAAACTGTACTTTGTGTTTGGTTTATATTCTACATTATTGTCTTGAGAGCATCACACCCGCCGATCTCCGACATCTGACCAGGATGTTGGCATGCTGATGGAAACTGATGGAAGCAAAGCTTCACCAAGCTAATGTCAAATAGTGGGCGACGTTATATTAAGCCCTGGTTCTTGCTTGTGTGATTAAAGACTCGATGGTGAGGAAGAGAGACAACCAGAGAGAAAAGCAGGGCAACTATAAATAGCACAGAGAGAGAGAGAGAGAGAGAGAGAGAGAGAGAGAGAGAAGAGCAGAGCAGAGCTGAAGAGAGAATTGTAACCTACACAGGCAACATCGTTTTTTAACAATCCAAATGTTTCTTTTATTAATTACTCAAACAATTGAAGTGGGGAAACCACCAAAGCATGTGTGACAGCCATGAATATTAAACCCAAAGTGAAGCACTACACGGGCAAATTGGCAACATCCTCTTTGAACAAGCTCATAAAAGGTACTTCACAAAATTATACCATACTGTTCACCCTAATAGTTATAGTTGGTTTTATCTAGCCAATATCATCCATATACAGCAGAATATAGTCCGAAGAAGAAGCATATATATATATATGTTAAAGGCGCTGTTAAAAATATTCTTTAGATAGATATTCTACTATAAGAACACACACACACTTCCAGAATACATTCCACTTGTTGGAATGTATTCTGCATTCCACGTTTCTTTAAATATATTATTTCATTGGAATCAGGTAGAGGAATGCAAAAATAAATCTGTAACCATTTACTGTAGGTCCCATGATCAGTGTTGACAGGAGAAAGATAGAAAATGTAGATGGTGAGAACAAATTCATAGAGGAAAAGTGCTTGAATATAGAAAATCCCTGAAAGGATGCTGAACAGGATTATGACCACCAATGCTCTTGTTACAGGAACACAGGAATAAATTATATATTTTTTCTATAGTAATCCTATTGTACCAACTAAAGGCATGCTTGCAGAGAAACGCATACATTTTTGTGGAATATATTGATAGGGGAATTCCTGCATTAAAGACTCAGATGTACAAGTCACACATCCCTGATGCTTTGGAAGCATCTAGAATTTGGGATGATGATGTGATGGAATGATAGAGAAGTGGTCTAAATAACTGTCATTTTGCCTAGAAGGCTATATCTAACTTGCCTTGTAAACATTATGATCTCACACGCTCCAATTTCATTTTGTCTGAATCCTCTCAAATCCAATGCATGTGTCATAACGGCGATGCTAATACATTTCAATCAAGCGGACATACAACTGGACTACTTGTATTTATCTCATCCAATCAGTACTATGTTTAAAATCACCAATCATCAACCAAAGAGTGCAGGAGTGAAATGTACGACGTACGCATCTTGGGAACCACTTCAGATAGCCGCTGATTGGCCTGGTTATTTTCTACATGGGCGATAATCGCAATTGCGAAATCAAATTAAAGCTCACGACATTAGGATGGTTTTGCGAGGCCAATATCTAAAACCATTAACAGCAAGCTAAGAGCAGATCTGGGTAATATATCAATGCCCACCTCTGCTTCTCAGCTATGTGTGGAGTTGTGGGGTGTAGTTAAAACCAGATGTATCATGGGTATGGACCCAAAAGTAGTCCATGCCCATAGAATGTCACATCCAAAATGAGAAATATTTCCGTCGCAGGCCTATTCTCAGCCATGCACAGATAAAATAGCTTACACACAGACACTATAAATGTGTTACTCGGTGTGATTTTCCTGTGATGTTGTTTGGTTAAAACTGGCTCAGGGGCAAACCTTCTGTTATATACCGGTGGGTATGTTTAGTACTGTTGGGAGTGTAACGTATGAGAGCCTGGAATAACGAGTTCACACACCTGGCAGTGTCAATTATTCCGCTGGTGAAACATACGAGCGGAAAGTGAGATGAGAACACAAAAACTAAAGAAATGCAAGCGCACATAAAAGTGTGCACTGAAAAGCAAACATGAAAGAGGGGAATAGGAGGGGAATTCACTCAGTGATGCTCCTCAGGGTGTCTGCCAAAACAAACAAATAGAAGGATGTGATCCCGTTCAACATTTTCCATTCAACGTCCTTGGTAAAGGCATTCATTTTATTTATTCTTTCTTTGTAGACATTCATTTTCCATTCATAATCCATCAAACAGTATATTGTTTTAGGCATTTGAAATCGTATTTACAAACAGCCCAAACCTGCTGCGTAAGACAACGCTACATTAAAAAGACCACCATACAGGTACTGAGAAAACCTTTGCTGTTCAAAACTATTAGTGAAAAAGTGTAAGAGTTCACAGCCAATAACAAAACAAATAGCATGCAGGAATACTTAGCCTGATCAGCAGGAACCATCTAACATTGTACTCAGTAGCACTATCTTTCAAAAGTAGTCATTTTTTAATGTGCAACAGAAAATATAGCATTTTCTCAAATAATCCAAAAGCATTATAATCAAAAGCAGCGACCATTTAGTATATAGTTACAAATATAGGTATAGTCTCAATTGTATCCCTTACATTTTACATAGCAGCTTATAACATATTGGATTTTATGCCCCTCTCGTCAACCGCCACGCACACACAGGTACACACACACACACACGCACGCACACATACGCACATGCACACACACAAACACGCACAAACACACACACACAAACACACGCACACAAAATAAGCAAATATGCAAACCTATTCAGAGACACTAGTTATTTTACACTAAACCCAGTCAGTATCAGAACCAACCTAATGTTGATCATGCACAAACATCTATAATTAACCTGCTGTGCCAGTTTTTGATGCTTCATTTACAGTAAATTCAATTTTAATCTCCTTGTAAATTGCCATATCTGCATTAACACTGTAGATAATGGCAGACTACAATACATACATTAATAAATAACAGATAAATTAACATAATACATAGCCAGTAGATATCCTTCCAAATAAATATAACATATAATACCATAATAGCCATTCAACCAATTTCTAACTAATATTCAATGTTTGGTTATCAATATTGTTACTTTGTCCGTCAACTGTGGTTTGTACTGTATACTGAGCAGTTTTTCAATAATACTATTCCGTAAATCAACACTAGCATAACAGAATAAACATGGTACATTGTTGTGAATCTGAAATATACATTAACACATATATTCAATATACTGACTAACGTGTCTGTCGCCAGTGAATTACCTCTTCACACAAACACACAATGACCTATTTCACTGTATTTAGAAAAGTGCTTATGTATTAATTAGCATCTAAATCAATTGTTAATGGGAGCTTTGTTTCGCCAAACAAGCACATGTCTGAACAATGAAAATAAACAGTGAACATGTTAACAGTAACACCTGTTCTCATTGGATAACTACATGCATTTGGCATTTATGTAATCTGCGATTGGTTGCTTCCAGTGTATCTTTGACGCCAGGTAAGGCAATGTTAAAAGTATAATTGTACACATTTGAACAAAGGGTGGGAATTCAGACCCTTAATACTGACTGTACGCAGAAGTGGTATGTGCATTCACAATGCTCCAATTTCTTCCTCAAACTGAGAAGCTATCATAAAGTAGCTAACTGTTTATTTTTCTGTTTATTTTTTTTAAATTATTTTTTTCTATTTCTTTCTTCCCCCATCGACAGGTATGTGGTTTGGCGCGTAGTTACGGTTCCCAGTCGTCGTCATGGTGCTGTGACGCGATGATGACCACCACAGTGAGGATGGTGCACAGGACAATCGAGGCGATGCCAACCGCCAAGCTGATGAAGGAGAAGTTGCGCGCTTCGCGGGACGCGATCTCGGCCGTCACCATGTCGCCCCTAGCGATGGCAGTACGCACCTGAGAGGTGTGGGCATACAGGGTGGGCAGGGTGACCAAGGGGCCAAAGTAACGTTAGATTTGAAGCTATACAACACCAACAAGCTGAACAAGTATTGACCAATCACGTCCGCATGGAGAGAAAATGGCGGAACTAAATGCGAGGTCTGACGGCGATTTGGCTTTTTATTAGCATTCATGGGAATATCTCTTTATAAAGACGGACCGACAACATTCTCACTTCTTGAGTATAACATATTATTGTAGACAATGACCAGCGGACGGAAGAGGAAGTGTTCCCAAATGTAATATATATATAAATATTGTCCCTTGCCTCCAGAGGATGGCAGGGAACCCAAGCAGGGAAGTGGAGTTAGATTCGAGGTTATGTAACACAAACTAACTGCACACAAGTACAAACAGCTGGGCTCCAGAGAGAAAGTGTCTGCACAAGTGTCGGCTAACACCGAGAAGGAGTCGATTTCACTGCAGTGCACGGTGTGTGCGGGGCGAGGGCACCACACTGCATTCACACGCCGTAACAACAACACATAGGACCCAGACCTGCAGGGCTAACTCCAACTTTGCTATGCCGCCCAGAGGGAAAAATCTATCCTCATCCACCACTCTGACAGCAGTGTGGTTACATAATGCTGTCTATGCTGTGCACGTTTTGTCACTGGAACACACCAGTACAATACAACAACACGACTCATGAGTGGTGGATATCCGCGGTTACCACGGAACTATACAGTATAATGCAATTCGGTGCAGGCCCACTTTTAATCAAAACAAAGTGTTGTATTTGTATTGCAGTTAATTATATTTGCTGGTATATATATGGCTCTGTTCTGGGAGCAAAAGACCCCCCAGAGGGTACAGAGCAGAGCATGCATCAATGAAAAGGGGGGGCTTGGGGAGATGAGATGGTGGCTTGCAGAGGAAGCGACAGGATAGGACAGGCTTAGCCATCTTAAATCAGAAGCTCTGGACTGTTTGGATAATGCGTGTAAAGCAGCTGGTCTGAATAATCTTGGCTAAGCTTGACTTGCCTGAACTAACGCTATGTTTAATATGTGGAATGAAAGCTTTAATACATACAATATAAGATTCATGAATTTTCATACCTCATAAAACCATGGCCAACGTTTCTAATTTGTCATTTAGTCTATGCCGAGGGAATGCAGAAAGGCTGCAATGCTCAAAGGGATTAGCTGTACAGTCCATTGCAGAAGGGTTGCATTTCTATTAATAATATGATTATTTATTTACTCAGTTGAAGGAAAAACTGTTTATAATTTAATATCTTGAAATCATACATTATTACATCATGACCCTGTGTGATCTATCTATCCTGTGCACCATTATTAAGGTGGATATAAAAACACACACTAGACGCTACAGTATATAAGGACACATGCCACTTGTATAATATTCAATGGAGCTCTATGGGAGAATTAAGAAACGACAAATATGGCAGTTGGAGGAACACATCCAAATAACAACACAACATAATTCAAAGGAGCCAATCGTCTGCTTTATAACTGCCCAGCATTAACCTATTTAACCAATCGTGTGGTTGCATTGCCGTAAGCCACCTGCCTATACAGTCTTCCTAAATAACTGCCCGGGGCGTTTCAAAGATGGCTGCCACTGGCTTTGACTGCACGTTGCCACTAACCTGCACTGCTTTGATGATAGCAATGATGCCCGTGGGCCAGAAGCAGCACACAGTGGTGAGAACAGCGATGGGCAGGTAGTCGTGAGGGGGCCGGCGGTCCATTAGGGTGATGGTTGTAGGCATCTGCATAGAGTGGATCTGGCCTGGGGCAATTCCCGGATGGCCTCCTCCATTGGCCATGTACGGTTGACCCTGGCCAGAGAGGTTAACAGAGGAGTTGGATTAGAACAGTGGATGACTCATACAGATACAGTAGATAATAACCTTATCAGACATGCACGAGCACAGCAACAGGGTAAGCGTGTATTATGTCTTAGCCATTGGAGACAGCAGATAAAAGATGGGTCATCCAAAGTAACCTCTAAATCCACCTGACATCGTCATTTTTTAAATTGGCAATATTTAAATGATTTGTTACATATTTGGAAGATATTACTTTTTACTCAGTGACACACAGCTTTTTCATTGTAATAAAGGTGAAATTGGTGAACCCCAATTATGGAAACCTAATTAATAATGCTGCTAATTTGTCAGATGGACTTAAGAGGTTTTCACATCTGAACTCTTCATTTATGAACATTGTAAAATAATGAAAGACTGTGAGCAACAATGAGCTATATCACTGATCATAACTTAGTTTAACCATCAGTCAATCGACTAAGCATCACAGCGGAAATGATCGAAACCGTCGCTGTCTCAGTGCCGGGATGAGTTGATCCCGAAACTGAAGCCACTTTGTAGGTGCTAGTTTCTTTTGGACACATTTACCTTTATATTCACCCATTCATTCATACACTGATGGTGATGGCAGCCATGCAAGGCATCCAACCAGCGGGACCAGTTAGGGTTTGGTGTCTTGCACCTCGACACTCGGCCAGCAGGCGACGGGATTCAAACTCAAAAAATCAAACCAACTTTCCAGTCACCCGGTGGCCCGCTCTACGCACAGCTCCACTGCCGCCCCTTTCTTTCACCCACCAATCAAATCAGTCTGAACGGGGCTGTGACTTACAGACGCCATGGGGTACACGGGGACGTACGCCGTGCAGGGCTGCAGCTGCAGCGGGTATGCTGGGTGGAGGTACCCCACGGGGGGGTGAGGCATGGTGCCACCGGGCCCCTGAGTCTGCACGGTGTATCCCTGTGGGGGGCCCGGAGCCCCAAGTGGCCCACAGTGGAACTGCGTCTCCTGGAGGTAGCCGTCTGATCCGGGCGGCAGAGGAGGAGGGGGGTAGCTGGGCTGGGCCCCTGGCGGTGCCCCACCCCCGGGCATGCCGGGGTGTTGTGGGGGGGTGCTGTGGTGGGCCTGGGGCCCGGGGAGGTACGGAGGGGGCTGCATGGGCTGGCGGCCCGAGTCATCCAGACCTGAAGCAGCAATGAGAGAAACACAGAGTTTAAAAGGTCATATTGAGCTGATCGTAAGATAATACAATATGCCCTTTGACCTACTGAATAAATGAATCCAATACTTCTACACAGCCATGACTCCGTAAGTATGGACATAAACAAAGTGGTGCAGGCCTCACACACCAACAACATCCTAGCCTTTGCAATGCTTTTTAGTGTGTGGGCCCTATTGTATTGAAGAAGGGAGAGGTGATTTTGTTATGATTTCAATTTTAATTTGGCATGCGTTCTCGAGAACGACCAATCAGGGACCAGTACATGTGGCTAAATTCAAGGAAATGGAAGTCAAGCTCATGTTTCACAATGGTGTTTTAGGTGCGAGTAAAATAGATAACAGTAAATGACAGCAGGGTCCACATCATCACCAACAATAAAAAAAAATTGACAGTGTCGTCATCATCATCATCATCATCATCATCATCATCATCACAAACTTGAAACAGAAAAACATAACAACAAAACCACCACAGTCATCTGCACTTCTGGCCTGACTGTTAACTCCACTGGTATGCAGAAGAGCCTGGATTCCAGCATCATGTTGCTCAAAGTCTGCAGCAGTGTCAGCTAAGAATGGCACACTGAGAACAGTGGGCTTACCGCAAGAGCTAAAGCATTCTCCAGAACGCTTGCTAACTTCGAGAAGCCTGGTGTAACCAGACATAAAATTTACTTGGTGAATGTGGTCTGGCCACGCTCCATTGGGAAGTGCTAACAGTCCTTCCCTCCTACTGGGCGTTGACCTCTGGTTAATGTTGAAACTATTGAACAGCATTTAACCAATCGGCATTGCTGCAACTGTTTTGATTGCCTCATCTAGCTCTACCACCATTTAGAAACACGCTTGACTGCAACGTCATCTCACTTACCCGCCCTTATTGGTCCTCCAGCAGGGTGGCCGTGCGAACGTTAATGTGAACAGGGTTCCTAGACTATACTCTCATGGTAGATAAATTGAGCTGAGAGCATAGGCTAAAAACTTCAAGCTCACATCAAAACAAACTCCCTTAGAAGCTTCGCCCCCCCCTCCACACACACACACTGAAACGCATTGCGAAGCGAAGTGGCATTGGTGTGAGCGATGTTCGCCCCTTTGCTTGTGTTCCTAATAACTGAGCCAGACCTGTGTAGAATTTTTATTAGGATTATTTTTTCAGCAGGCACAGAGAACGGTATTTGTGAAATGTAAGGATATATTTGGTGCATTTGACAACAAAAAGTGTATTATCTTACAATTATCTTATCTTGGTTCCACAGACATCAAAGTGAGTTTGTTCTCCAATGGCCCCCCAGAGTCAAAAGATCCAATCCAATAAAGAATTTAGGTCATTTTCCATCCTGATACTATTTTCCATTATTTTCCTCTTCAGGGTTTCGTCAGATGTTGTAATTATTAACGCAATTGTGTTTTTTTTTATTTTTTTAATTTTATTTGATATTTTCTGAGAAAATAAAGAGAGAGAGAGAGAGAAAGAGAGGGCGGCGTAAGACCGATAATGAATTAAATAAAACTGATAGATGCGAGAGGACATTTTATCTAGCGAAAGGCTGACATGCTGACATTTCAAGATCTCATTACATCTGAATGATATGTTTCATGTTTTCTGTCTAGAAAATATTGCACAGACAGGATCATTACACAGACAGCATCATGAAAGGTATTCATAAAGATGGTTGAGAGAAAACAGACGAAATTATTACTCCAGACAATCCTGCCTGCCAATGGCATTGACATTTCCATTCCTGAAGTAGGTCTATGCTATAAAACTGAGTAAGAATTTACCTTTTAGCTAAGAAAAATCTGAATAGGAAATAAAGCTCAGTTACATGACCTTAAAGCAATATTTACCCTTGGTTTGACAATCAACATTACAGCTTTTCCATCTAAAAAACTGCTTTGCGCTCCATGCCAAGTAACTGACATTTCTGCATTTTATATTCGGTGAAAACACGGTTTTAATACATGGCGACATGGTCTGCATTGAGTATGAACAGGAGAAAAATATGTATTTCGTAAGAGGCGGGAGAGAAGAACCTCTGCCGCCCGGGTGCGGTCTGTTGCAGTCCCTGACCCCCACGGTTACTCTCCACTCTCAGACCCTCCCCCTCTCAATTATCTGCCTCACCTGTTGCCCATGTCCCAATTAGTCTTACTGTATTTAGCCTTTCTTCTTCCCTTTGTCTGTGCTGTTCTGTGTTTTGCCACCAAACACAGAAGCACCATTACTGTACTTGCCTGTTTATCTGCCTGCCTTGTTTTTGACTAAAGCCTTTTTCCTCGCTTTGCCTTGTCTGCCTGTTGTGTTTGCCTTCTCTTTGGGATTACCCGCTGCCAACAATTGCCTTTTTTCTTTGCTCCTGTCTGCCTGATTATATTAAAGTTGCATAACATCCTCCTGTTCCCATGTCTGCTTTTGGGTCACGTTCAGATTCCTGACAAATAGCAATAGGAAAAGGTAGGCCTGTAACAAAAAAGTATAGGCTAATGTAAAAAAAAGTATAGGCTAATGAACATTACTAGTCTAAGTCTTACGGAATACACGTTGGCTTGGGTAAACAGCATATAACTACAGGCTATACATAAACAGTGGTGGAAAATAAATACATTAAATCAAATAAATTAGCCTACTATCACTGGAAAATGGGTTATTCGTTCGTGCATGGCTCAAGTCACGCACATGGAACACTATGCTTCCACCATCCCTGCCCACCCATCAACAGCAACACGAACACATACTGAGCGAGATGGGCAGGCTTCCTTGTATCAATATTATCAATATTATAGCTTATTTACTTGGGCAGTCATTGTATCTTAGCGGAACAAAGTTATTCGTAGTCACTCAACTTTGATACTGCCGCGCAGCTGCGTGTGGCCACCTATTGGTATGAATCATACCCATTATATAGTCCATGGGGTGACCATTTAACGCGTCAGGCAGGTAATTGCCCTGCGGTGGGCCAGAAGATAAGGGGGACGCTGGCGTTTTCCTGGTGTATCTAATAGGCCTATCATATTTGGATGAAAATATCCTGTGAGATCCTTATCCAAGCGTTTTTAGTTGTGTGGTTGCGTGGGCATATACTTTTGATTATGTGATGGGGATTCTGATCTCTCCTGTCGCCATTTCGGTTTTTAATAGCCTACAGATAAAATTATAATAACCAGGCAATATAAGATACAATTCCAAACAGAGGAATATTATATGCTATATTTGCACAGTAGCCTACTTGTGCCTGACAGACAATCCTAGATAATGTAGACAGATTACGTGTGTTTTTGTATTTTATTTATTTATATATATAATTATATGTTTTACTTTGTGTATTTTTGAGGGGTGAAGGGTGCAATGTGGGGCTCCCTCATGGGCTAACATTAGGCCTATATCATAGCAGCGGCCGTGGTGGACGTGAATAATTTGTGCACGCCCGTAAAATGATCTGCCACCACCACCACCACTCAAACATGGTCTTCTGCATTTTTTCAGTGAGGATGGAAAGCGCGTTGCAGATAAACGGGGATATCAAGGATGTTGAGAAACCAGAGTTGCGAATATAGGCTATGTGTCGCCAGTCTCAGATGCCATTGTTTCCATCAAGAATCGTTTTTTTAGACAAGTTAATTAAACGTGTGTTTTTCAATATCATAAGGGAGTATTATGAAAGCCAAAGTAGGGCATACATCTACTGCAAATAATATTCAACTTCATTATACGAATGAAAACCTTACCGTGTTTTTCCGACGACATCCCCCGTAGACAGATTTTTTTCTTCTCTATTCCAGTGAATAGTAGATATCCCCGTGACTTTTCAAATAATCCTTTTAAAAATAATGTAATTGTAATTTTATTCAAAATAATTGCAAGCCATGTTCAAGATATCATTATCTCACCATCCGTTTGTTTCTACCATGTCGTTACTTTTCTCATAATTTTCAAGGATCTAAACAAGGGAATTACACCGTTTTTTTCTTGTACTGTAGGCGACATCCACTGCATCAGCGTCGAATCAGTTTCTCCACTGACGCGTCGCGTTACATTGAATTAATCAGACAGGGTTATCGTTGTCTTAAAGCGACAGACCGTATGGAGCGCAACTTACAGTGGTTCAATTGGTACCACATGTAGCACCAAAAAAATAATAAGAATTGCCCTTTTTTTCTTTTACATGTGAAATATAACCACAAATAGCATAAAACATAGGCCTAAGTATACTAGCCTTTAGTGGTGTTGACCAAAGACATGATCAAATATCAAGTCTGTTCTCATTCCATTATGGTTGTTGAAACAGTGTTGGGGAGGGGTAGAGAATAGTGAAAATGAATTAGGGAGAGTAGAATGCAATACCAATGTAAGCAGATGTTTTCTATTTTGTTTTACTTACAGAAAAAAAAAGTAAAATGCTGAATTAAAGTGAATACCACATCATATTTTAAAATACAGTACATTTTATTACTACAATACATTTAATAAGAGCAGTTTTGAGCCATTCCCTTTGCATTCTCTGGAATTTCATCGGATCCATGTCATGTAAACATAAGTGTTTTGTAGGCACACATACATATTAACACACACACACGCACACATTCTCTCAAATACACTGGGCCTACTCCAAGCACATTTAGTGATTTTATCATCAATATAAATAGAAGGCATCATTCCATCGTCAGGCATCATGTATGCAGCAGCAACAGCGGTCATTCATAAAAATGGCATCCGACTGTAAAAAGTGGAGCTCAGAGTTCAGAGAATGGAGTCCTGCTTTCGGAGATCAGATATCAAATGCATATAATCTTTTAACAGCATCAATTACATTATTGTATCAGCAAATCAACGAATGGGAAGAAAGCGATAGTGGTGGTACAAAATCATCTATGATAAATACATTTGCTGTAACAAAGAAATGCATACAAACAAAAACATTAAGAAAGAAATCACCAAAGCAATAATAATAGGAGGGGGTCTCTTGTCAAATGGACATTGACTGAATAAGACACATGTAAACAAATGACCAATGTGAATACACACATTCATGATGGCAGGCCTTGCAGATTGAAGAGCTGATTATTTCCCGTAGAACACATATTATAAATGACATAATCGGCAAAGCAAATAACAGTTTCAACGACTCTGGCAAACAGGATAATCTCAACACGATTGTACATCAGTAAGATTCTATTCAAAATGTCTGTAAATAAAGTCATGCGACTTATTCAGGTTTTTACATTTGGAGAACAGTACGTTTATTTATTATGATCTTATGACATTGTAGGAGCATGTGTATGTCGTCACCTCGCCTCTCACAGCTGGCTGTGTCTTTGTGTGTTCATTATGTTGATATGTTCACATGTGTCAATGTGTTCATGTGTCCATGTGTGTCCAAATGTCCATGTCTTCATTTGTTAATGTGTTCATTATGCTGTTATGTTCATATGTGTCCAAATGTCCATGTGTCCATATGTCCATGTGTCCATGTGTCCATGTGTGTCCAAATGTCCATGTCTTCATTTGTTAATGTGTTCATTATGCTGTTATGTTCATATGTGTCCAAATGTCCATGTGTCCATATGTCCATGTGTCCATGTGTGTCCATGTGTCCATGTGTGTCCAAATGTCCATGTCTTCATTTGTTAATGTGTTCATTATGCTGTTATGTTCATGTGTGTCCAAATGTCCATGTGTGTCCATGTGTCCATGTGTGTCCACATGTGCCATAAACCCCCTCCCCATTAGAAGCTCAGTGCGTATAAAGTGAGGCGGTGAAGACAATGTCTCTACGGATGGCGAGGGAGGCCTTCTCCATCTTACTGCCCAGGACGGAGTCCCCGACGATGCGCGCAGCCTGACGAACCTCCTTCAGGACCTCGTCCAGACGCTGGATGCAGCGAACCACCGTCCCCTCCTGGACGTCCGTCAGCTGGGCGATCTCGGCAAACGGCTGAGATGGGACCGCGGAAGGAAGGAAGAGGGGAATAAATTAAAGATACTGGGTAGCAGAAGAGGAATACTACAGGCCGACACCCAGAGCATCGACGCATGAAGACACGACAGGGTTGTGTATTTTCTTAAAGAGGGCAAGGTCAACGCCAAGGTTTAGAACACGGTTCTATTTCTTGGCTGTGACGGGACGGGGAGAGGGGAATAAAGAGACCATATGGACAAACGGGACAGTGCCCCACCAGCGTGTGTTTTAGAGGACTCCTTTGAAACACTGGATAGTCGTGGAACTTGCCACACAATAATCCAACAAAATGCTAAAGTTGGGGAAGTTAAAATAACATCAATGAGACTGCATGGCCTGCCTGAATTATTGCTATGCTTCATTTATCAATGAATGAGAGTGACAAAGTCGTAAAACTAATACCGACATGTATAGCTGTACTCTGGTTCTTAGACCCAGAAGTCCTTATATGGGCATGGGCACCTCCAAAAATGACAAGTCTGGTCAGGACTATTGT
>JAODUK010052766.1:0-18858 GCA_027564635.1 Typhlichthys eigenmanni
TAAAAACAAATACATAAGATGGTAAAGAAAAGTGTATCTCCCTTATCCTTCCTGCTGCCATGTCAGAATGTGTATATCGCACCATGCAATACTTGCAACAGTTTAACAGTCACACAGTCACAGTCACACAGTTGTCACGATGCAGCCTCACCTCCTAACCCTCTGTAGTATTCAGGAGTGCCAATCAGCCTATTGTAGCATGCTCTGTTGGCATGTTAAATCAACAGCATTGTTTACTACATATGCTTTAGCGAAGCTGCGTTCAATCACAAGGGCAATTCAGGACACAACTCAAGAGGTGCACCTATAAAAAGTGAACGCATGCAGGGACACAACAGGCCTATCTGTCACCTGAGGTTGTGTGTGTGCGCGCGTGTGTAGGTGCATGCTTGACAAAGCTCATCAGAAGCTACTTTAAAATCACATTTAATACCAATTACCTCCGACTAAAAATAGCTGCAAATCCTCATATCTAAATCGGAAAGGTCTTGTCTCCTAAAACGTATTGGATCCGATCAGTCAAAGGTTAGTCCCCTATTATCTTCTCCTCCAGTGGGGTGAAGGGATAGGAGACAAATCGTTCAGAATGTCTCCATAACATTTCAAAAGTGAGCATTGTTCATACTGTTATCATGTATGTGTAATCTCACACTGGATTATAGAAGCAACCATATCACAATTACCACTATTTTAGTAAACCCATTCATCTAATCCTGTTACATACTATAATCTGTTACTCCAAAACCATTCCATAAACTGCCTGGTAGTATATCATTGTTTACCAATGCCTGGTAGTATACCATTATTTACCAATGCCTGGTAGTATACCATTGTTTACCAATTCCTGGTAGTATATCATTGTTTACCAATGCCTGGTAGTATACCGTTGTTTACCAATTCCTGGTAGTATACCATTGTTTACCAATGAAAATTAATTGAGTAATATCATAAGGTTACATAGGTGTCATATGTATGTACAAAATAATCTAATAGACTTTAGACAAAGCAGAACAACTGGTGTTTTGTTGCAGTTATGTGTCCGAAACACAATTGCCCTTGTCTGTGACAGGTTTCCTTCTCTCTACAAACAGGAAGGAGACAATTTAGATCCCCAGGGGATGCGGCTGAGGATGGAAGAGGCCCCAGTCCGTGTCTCTCCTTTTGTTGTCTGTAATGGATTATATCATAGAAACATGCAATTGGGCTGTGTTGCTGATGGATAGCAGCCATTGTTATTGTAAAGTCACTCCATCACCTTCCATTGGACCCGTATTAATCTCAGTCAAGTCAATAGGACCATTGTGCAAAAGTCACCCATTAAACTGCACCGCCTTGACTACAATGGCGGTGACAGTAGCCGAGCTTCTTCGCAGGATGGAAACGCAAAAGGTGACGTTTTACTAAAAATTACACAAATTAATCGGGGGTCATTTCTGTTGCTGTGAGGGAATTCTGTGAGGGATTAGAGGCAATGTGTGCGTGTGTGCGTGCGTCTGTGCATGTGAGCGTGCATTCGTCCGTGTGTGTGTGTGTGTGTGTGTGTGTGTGTGTGTGCCCACAGCAGGAAACAGGGTTTCTCATTGGTGAAATGTGAATGGCTTCTGATTGGATTGTTTTGGGGTGGGGGTCGATGTGTGCGTGTGTGTGTGTGTGTGTGTGGGTCATCCTCAGCACAGAGTGAAGCTGCACCTGAGCAGCCCTAGTGTGTTTACCGGACCTAGACGTGACCACAGGTTGACTGACTGGCGGAGAGAGCACAGCGAGGACAACAGGAGCGGAGATAGGGAGTGAGTGTGTTGGAGGGACCAGAGTGAAGGGGGAATTGAAGAGAGTACTGAATCACTGCCTGCCATTGTCCACTGTTGCCTGGCTGTGACAGAAATAATGTCCTCTGTGTGTGTGTGTGTCTCTCTCTATCTCTCTCTCTCTCTCTCTCTTTCTACCTCTCTCTCAGCCTCTCTTCGTCCTTCCGTACTTTTGCCTCATTCTCATTCTTTCCTTCAGTGTGTCTGTCAAATTGAGAAGGCCCCACATCATTAATGTCAAATTCACACTACTGACAACACACACACACACACACACACACACGCACACACACGCACACACACACGCACAGTCACACACTTGTGGTGTTTTAAACAGGGTAGTGACCGTTTCCGTTGTCAGATTCTGTATAGCATCTCCTAGTGGAATTCTGGGTAAAAATCGACGGTCTGAAGAGAAGTGCTCGGCCTCTTTCGGTTGTCATACTCAGAAAACACAGTCTGCCTCTTGTTTTGAATATCATACTGGCAATCCACCCACCCACACACACACACACACACACACACACACACACACATATACACGCTCACACGTATCTCAACAATCTTTTCCTACTTTGACCTTGAATTCTCTTAATCATACTAGCAACCCCTTAAAGGCCACCGCCCATAAACTCAAGTCAGTAAAGGAAGATCATTGAAGCGCGGGTGCAAAAGAGTGGTGAAGATCATTTAGCTACAGGGTTCGATGAGATACGAACCGCTAAAGCCTCTTGTCAGTCAAATAGACAGACCCCCCCACTACAAGAAGAGGTTGGAGAGTGCTGATTACCATCGATGACACTCCACCCCATCCATCTGATCTGCTGTAAGAGGGTGTTAAGACCCAATGGGCTCCCTCGTTAAAAGTGGTGTCAGACAGATAATGGATCTTGTCATCTCCAGGCAGGGGACTGGATAACCGGAACATGCGGGCTTATCGAAAATGAGAGGTGAGCATTTACGAAGGGGACGCTCTAATCTGATCTGGCGCTAAATTCTTTCAGGTATGCACCTTGAAGAGGATGTAAACATAGGACGGAGCAGACAGAGTGCTTACATGTGCTGCTCAGGTTTACCCCTCCTATAATCTTTGGGGTCAATTTGACCCCATTTTATTTTTAACATCTCTAAATATATGATTGACATCTTTATTGTTGCTTCAAATTTACCACTTAAGCCCTAAACCTTTTTTAATGTTTTTAACCTCGCAAAAACATGCCCATGCATGTTAGTTGGGTTTCTGCAGTTCTGATAATCTTAGAAGGCTAATTTTGGTTTAAAAATGTAGATAACCCCTGTGAGATTTCAATTCAGGTTAAATAGTCCATGTGGATGACACTGCTCTTTAGTAAATTAATCTTAAAAACTGCATAAATATATATTTTTTATTTTTTGCCTGACATAGTTATGCATCTAAACCCCTTTTACACTATAGAACTAAAATACAACATCTAATGAGTATGTCAAGGATTAGGCCAATGTGAGTGAACATAAAATATTTATGGGTTTTATTATACAGTAGAATGTCAGAAAATTTGAAATGTGTGTGCTAGATATAAAAGCTGATATATAACCAGAAAAATACATCTATGTGCTTATATATGCTATTATTTCATTAATATATGTGATAATCTACATTCTGAGTTAAAAGTTTTATTCTCTCTCATTGATCAATTCCATTCCAGCTGTGTTTGGAGCGAACGATGACGCAACTCCAAATTGTCGCTTGATGCCTTGAGCTGTGATCGGCCAAATTTCACATATGACACCTTATATTGTACCTTTGAATCCGTGGAAAAAGGGGAATGTAGGTTTAGATGCAGTTTAGTCTTTCGCAGTCTCTGTAAGATGCCAATAACCTCTCATAGAACTACATCCCCCACACTATTGGCATCCAAAAGCCAAAAGAAATAGACAAGATGGACGAACAGAATGACATTCTGAGAATACTTCTATTATTGGAATATCGTTTTTAAGAGGTTTTGGGTCGATCCAAGGCAAGCTTTCTCAACTAACTCATCAAAGGTTACATTACTTTGCTTACATATATGTTATGATATGTTAAATATGCACACTCACATGTGCTGAAAATTACATTAAAATAATGTTGTAGTCTAAATAGCGTTACTTGTGGCAAGCCCCACATCACCATGTATACCCTGAGGTATTCCATATCAGTAAACAGGCCAACAAAGAACAGTTTGTTGGCCTGTTTATTTGCAGGTGAAACCCATTTACTTGACGTTTATGGTCCATTTAATAACTGCTTCTAACGTGTGCGATGAAATGGATTACATTGCACAGTACCATTTTGTTTGTAGAGTATAAGCTCCCTGACCACACACACACACACACACACACACACGCACACACGCACACACACACACACACACAAATAAAGACATATATGCGCCTTCAGCCATCACACAAGGTCACACACAATAACATAGTAGCAGCTCCCTCAACAGGAAGTTCACTTTGAGTTACGTTACGTTGTGACTCAGACACACACATTTAAACACGGTCTTGTCACACACACACACACACACACACACACACACACACACACACACACACGCATATAAACATGGTCTTGTCACAAACATACACACACACACACACATAAACATGGTCTTGTCACATACACACATGCACACACACACACACATACAGACACACACGCACATTTTTTTGCTACTGTGGAAGATGATGACACACAAAGACACTTGCCGCAGTGATGTGTAGCCCCCCGGGGCTGGAGATGTAGGCATCGTGGCGTCAAAAAGCACACACACACACACACACACACACACACACACACACATAGAAGCCTATAACTCTGCCTCTGTGATACGAGGCCTGGGGATTGGCTCCACAACCAGGGCACAAACACGACACCCTTCCCCACACACACACAATCACACACACCACCAATACCTGCTCCCCTTCCAGGATCGTAAATCGCTCCAGTGGCTTCTGCCGAAAGCAATGAAGTCGATAGGTGAATGCAAACCAAAGAGAGACACACATATCCACCAAGCACACCACCCCACATATGGTAGTGAACATGCACACACACACACACACACATGCAGACAGCCACAAACCCACACTATCAAATATTCCTACTGATTAGCGGGGAATTCCCAGCAGTAAAACTAGTGATGAGATTTGCTGGGGCTAATGCTATTGCACAGAGTGTTAATGCACAAGCAGCTCCAGTTATTAGCGGTTTAACTAGAAGAGAGACGTCTCTGGAGACAACAGGGCAGATAGGACACGCTGACGAATGAAGAAGAAGTCAGACTATGTCATTATGCTAACACAGCAATTGGACCTGCCAATAGAGAGCAGACGAGATTGAGACAAAATATTTAAAAAAGTATATTAGAAAAACCAGACTGAGGAAGAGTGAGATACATGGAGGAAGAAATGTGAAGAGATGTTATGAGAGAGAGACAGTTGTTCTCTGCCAACACATAACATATTTCATGTCAGATTAGCACCACATACAGATGCTGGTTGCTTTGTTTACAACAAAGCACATACTTCTTGTTTTTAAACTGTCCTTGTGTTAAACCTACACCATTAGCTTTTTTATTGTACCTTGGTGATGTAAGTGTTAAGTGTTCACTTTAGAAACCAACAGTGTCATTGTATTTAGACGTCTGTGTCTCTCTATCCACTCTGGCAGACCAACCACTGTTTTACTGCCTGCACAATCCTTGATTTAATTCCCCAGTACATGCAACACCCAACACCAGTATATAAATGCATCAGAATAGCAAATAGGACAGTAGGCTGAATTATTATTTTATTCAGTAAGAAACAGCAGGCAAATTCATTCACGGCCATGATGCTTTAATAAGTCTTCCAGAAGCTTCATGCCGCAGTCTGGAATTATGCATGACAACACGCTGGCTGACCGGGGGCCACATGTCCAACAATAGCTATTTGTTCGCACATCACACCTGCAAATGAGTAGAAAATAAACTCAAGTCTGCTGAGAGGTCACACTGTTTGCTGTCTGTTTACTGGGTACCTTTGGGAATAGCTTGTTACAAGGATGGGGCAAATTTCAGTTGGTGAAAGACAAGTATATTTAAAGGTAAATATCCTGCTAGGTGTCAGGTTTGATAGTAGCGTAGTGTAGACACTCACGTGAAGAGCTTGCTATCGGACTTCTGGAAGGCAGACAGAAAAGGAAATACTTTTCTAGTCCCCAAGGATAAAACTTTGTCCTGCTACGTCATCAGTCTCTTAACCATCCATCGGTTATTGCCATGGAAACTTTCCCTGGTCCAGAACGGCCAACAATGGCCCATTAACTGTTAAGACAGATGGTGCACTGCCGGAAAACTCAAACAGCGGGAAAAGATGTCAGCATTTTTTGTTAAGTGGCAGACATACCATTATCTCCATATCAATCAACACACAGTATGACAAGTAGACGTATAATAAGTTAACTGTGTAAAGTCAGACCTGTAGTGCATGAAAATTAATAAAGATTGTTTTCATTTATGATGAGTTATGACTCAATTCATAACAATGTAGCCTACTCTTCATTTATACTTGGCTGAGAGCTTTGCTTATTACAGTCCATTAAGCAAGACATTTGTTTTGTCCAATGAATCACAGGACTGTATTCACAGGTATATTAATATAAACATTTTATATAATTGAATCTCACAAAGCTTAGATGCGTAATCTACTTAAATAAAATATATCTCATGGTAGCTGTGATGGTCGTCTTGCCCTGCCCGATATGTTTATAGGCAATCGTATACTTCTTTTACATATATTCTTACAATTACTTATGCAACAGGATGCATGCCAGCATTCCAAAGTTTGCCTGATCTTTATGGTAAACAATATATCAAAACATAATCCTTAAAGCATAAACTACAAATACCCAGGAGCTATAAACGGATATTTAGATTATATGACGAACCAGGCCTGAGATAATATATACATTTTAGGTTTGCCCTGAAGGGGGCGATAGCAAGCTCAATGCACCGACTTGAGAAATGGCACTTCTAATTTATAATAATCAGACTCTGTTTCAATCAAATAAATAATTTGATGAAATGAAAAACATAGGAATGCCATAACAACCTCCACATAATCAACATATTGTCCAAATTACAAGTTGCAGCAATGAGAAGGAAATAGTATAAAATCGAGACGCGTAGAACATACAGTTGCAGGAATTAAGTATTGTATTCACTATAGTGAGTCTCTAAACTGGTCTATACTGCACTGCAGGCCATGAAGGGGTATATAAATCGTAGCTTTCTATCAGGTTTACTTAGTCACGGATGGGGTGGCGTAGAAAAGGAGCGTTAAAAGTAGGGTTCAGAGAAAGTGTGAGCGTTCCATTTGAAATGATCTAACTCAACCCCCCTCCCCCTCCCATTTGTTCTCCTCTCTCGCACTGTACTCTTTCCATTACACAAACTCTTTTATGTCAGACAAGAAAGCTCTGAGATGGATATGAGAGGCAGGACCACAAAGTCATCCCTATGTGAAGACCGAAAGAAGAGAAGAAACCACGCAACCATGAAGGAGAGTGTATAGAAAAGCCCAGGAAAGACAGGCACGAGTGAGGCCAGAAAGCCCACTTGGCTGGCAGAGGACAGAGAGTTTGCCCTATCAGGGGGTGAGACGGGGAGAAACACCTTCGATATTTGATTAGACTGTGAAAGGATCGCACATTAGCAGCTATGTTTTTTGGCGTTCTATAATGGGGAGTTCTTAAAGATTATTTGATTTCCATTAGATATGGTCGGGCATCTCAAATCAAAGAATAATCTGATAAAGTGTGTTAAAACTAGAAGAGATTCACCAAAACAAAAAGATGGATTAGCATTTCAGTGGGTTTCACCAAGTCACAATATCAGATCTAATACAGTACTGTACTGGAATAGGAAAGAACAATATGATAAAAGCGTTGACCAAAATGATTCATACTATGTCAGTAGCTTCTCCACTGACATCATCAGAAAGACTGATTTAAAAAGATACATTAGAATTAAACGGCAGTACAGTTAAAGCTTGTTTGTGAACGCTTTATCATTATTAATGAAACAAACTTGAATGCATGCTGTGGAATGAGATAGCCAGAAAAAAAAATATTCAGGAAAGCAAAGGTGAATCATGTCCACAGTTTCTTCAGTTGCAGCTGTTCAGTGCTGTCTGTCTATCTATCTGTCTGTACTTTCCAAAAACAGCCCTGTTATTCCTCAGGACCAGATAATCCTTTTGTGGAGAGTCCAATGAAATATGCAGCTTAGAGCGGGATAGAGAAGCCATAAGGTTACTAAGACACACCTAGAGGAAAATCACAGCGATGCCGGTATTTTGTATCATGTCCTCAAGGCACATGCAAGCTGTTCAGAAAATCATCCTCTTTTTGGTGTATGAGGAGACTAAACTTGTATCGTCACGCTCCACAAACCCACGCAACATTCTCAGACATATACAGTACTGTACACAAGCACACTCCCGCACATTACAAACACATTCTTGAGCTCCTATAGCGGTGGGCATCTGTATACTTTGCCAATCTCAGCGAGGCACACCAAAATCACCCAGCAGTCAAAACCTCATTAACCTCCTACCTCTCCGACATGCATAAGAGACTATCTCCACTCAGAGTGGAGATTGGATTTGATCTGTCTTTTTCCTATAAATATGTGCAGTTGAGATCCATGTATTACTTTATCTGCAATACAATTGTCAGTGAACATATTGAGGAAAATAGAAGCTCGAATCTAGAAGGGGTGCTCACACACACACACACCTACACACATACCTGTGCACGCACACATACACACACACACAGCGACATCTGCACGCAGTATTTTTATTTGCCTCCTATTCTTGCCGTCTTTATTCAACACTATACAGATTTTCTTTTTACCTGTTCACACAGCCACAGGCCTTTATACAATACCTATAGGGTACTGTATACTGTATACCTGGCCGCAATTGGGTGAAGGTGTCAGGTATCATCTGCTAGGACCTGTGTTTAAAAATAATCACAATACCCGTTTGGTGTTCTGATTAGTTGAAGGTGGTCCAATTGTCTGCAAAAGACTTTGATTGACACCTATTGGCTCTATAATGGAAACCAGACTGGAAAGTTTCCAGGCTGAACTTATTTAGGAGATGTGATAGTGAGGCTTTAGGTACAGTAAAATAGCAGAATGAACAAGCAAACATTTTCAGAGTTGAGAAACTAGGCCCACCCATGCACTAAACCACTAATTGGTTTTCATAAGTACATTTGTTTACATCAGAGCCATGGAAAGAACAATGTTACGTCATCTCCGTTTACTCCAATTGACCATTTTTTCAGAGCAATGGCGGATCGTGGAGCCTCAAAATAGTTCCCGTAAGTTACCCTAAATACTAAAAGTACCCTATAAACTTTATTTTAAATGTTGCATTTAATAAGGGTGCATTTAATGACTACTAATTACCAAAAAGTTATATATATGTATATACTGTATATATTCAAACTGCCCAACAAGCACTTCCGGTAACTGTTGTGCCATAGGTTTAGCCTCTCCATGAACCATGTGACCTTAGACAATTTCAAACTTCCGTTGGTGTAACTATGTTATTTCCATGGCTCTGGTTTACATGAATGGAAGGGCATGGGTTAGAACATTTGGTGAGATTGAGGGGACAGGCACATGCTCTCAGAAACACATACATAAAAAACAATGTTTTTCAACCACAAGATCACTTTGTACACAAATGGTGCAGTTTTACATTAATGCATGGCTGGAGCCAATACTAGTAAAGTGCCAATGCACTTTGATGGTGACATTCACACTAACAGAAAAGGAGCCACAGTCAAATACAGTGCACACACATGTACATAAACTTGTCAACAGGGTTTGTGGCTGCTCTGGGGAAAATGCTGAGACTCATTCAGGCCTCTGTTAATGTGGATTAAAATGCCGCTCTTGGTGTTTACAACAGAACATCTCATCACCTCGGCCGTTCCCACAATAACCACAAAAGACAGAGAGCTGAAATGGAGGTTGTTAAAGAAAGGATATATATATGGTAATGCAGGTTCATTGTTGTTCATTTGTTCTTAAACCTGGAGAGATGTAGAGAGGTCTCACACACACGCGCACACACGCGCACACACGCACACACACGCACACACACACACACACACACACACACACGTTCACATCTGCATGTTCACATTGAAAACTTGGGTGGTGAAGAGTGTTTGGTGCAATTCGAGTGTCTCATAAAGCAAGAGTGAGGCAGGTGGATTAAGATCAGCTAGTTTATGTGGGTCTGTGTTTAGTCGTGAAATGTTACATTTGTATGCATGGGTGTGTTTTCATATCCCTGTTTCTTGTGCCTATCAGTTATGTATGACACAATAATGAGTGGGTCACAATGTGTCGACACTTTGCAGTCACATAAGCAAAGCAAGCAATGGATAGGTGTAATCCTGTCTGCAATGGGGAGGAGTAGAGATCGGTGCAACCCCTTAGCACTCTTCATGGGTAATTCCAGACACAAATTGAGTAGTGTCCCGTTAAATGATATTTAAAAAAAACTCATGGTTTCTTTAAACCTCTAAATATTGTAAAAGCTTTACATTAGTCTGTGTGTGTGTGTGTGTGTGTGTGTGATTTTATATATGGATTAACATTCACACGCAAGCGTGTATCTGCACACATTTCCTTGTCAGACAGCATTAATGCTAAACTGTATTTCAGAGGAATAAACAAAGCAAGCGTGGGCCGTAAATCACAGTGCTCACAGCTCCCTGGGAGGCTCACACACAAATACTTGAATTAAGTCCATGCAGTGCCAAGCCTGTCTGCAGTCGATCCTCACATACAGTATGCATGAGACCTCGACCTCATGTATGATTTGCACAATCAAAGTCACTTGATGCTAATTTGGATAAAACGCCATAAATCAATCCTCTGCATTGCTCTTATTACATTAAGAGATGTGTGTGCTGTGATATGTTTATAAAAGATTATACACACACACACAAATTGAATATTTTAATAGATGCTATCTAAATAATAGATACTATTGGAATATATACTATTCTAATAGATACTAGTATCTAAAGAAAATATACTAGTATCTAAAGAATAGGTACTAGTAACTAATGGAATATATACTAGTATCTAAAGAAGTCTCGGAGAGCAAATGTTAAAACAGCTTGCCATACAAATCTCATCATAACAATATGTTTAAGCAGAGTTCCTGAAAGTATTTTTTTAACAGCGGGTGCATAAAGGAGCTACAAGGTGTTTTCACAATAGTGTTTCACAGATCATCGAAACCTGCACACTATTTAGGAAATACAGAATAACCTCTCATAGGAGTTTGGCTGAAAACACAATATGAAAACATGCAGACTCGTGGTTAGTTAATTTATTTCTGTTTCTGAGCACTTTGCAGACTTATTTTGCAGAGAATGTGTTCTAAGACCCTTCAGAATGACATTCATTATTGTCCTTCATCTTTTTCTATTCTTTTCTATTCTTATATTCTCATTTTATTCGCACATCAAGCATGTTGTGATTTATTTGTTATTTGAATTGTGGCGCTTTGGCGACAAGCCTCTGTGTACTTTGTGTAATGTGTGCACAATGCATGTCATGTCAGAAACAGCTCTTCCTTAATCTTCTTTAAACAACCAAATTTGCGTAGTGCTGGACAGAACTACAGTTATATCCTTGAGAAGAGCTATTATAATGTGCTTAGAATGGGGAAAACCTGTGACCTTACAGGACGTGGGACAAGTTTCATCGCATGATAAATGGCTAAAAACAAAAGTGCGTTCTTCATCTATACCAAGGACACATTTCTCCCAAAGGAGATCGATCCTGCCTTGCACGCAAACCTCTTGGCAAGTAAAAAAGTAAGATCAATGTTTGTTGTGCTTGAAAAGTGAAACGTCAAGATACCTTTCTCCCACGTTAGCGCTATAACTCACCTGGCTTTTGACTTTGAATTGGCCAATTATGTTGTACCCCCTGTGCTGATGGGTGATTCAGTTAGAGAATTGCTTGTTGCCCGGGGCTTCTAGAGACAGGAGAGAAAAATCTGTCCCCATTAGGAATCGAGATAGACAAGGAAGAGCAATACGATCGTAAACTCCTCCTGTAAGTCCTATTGGGCAGGTCATTGTATTTGCCGTAGGTTTAGCACATTGTACCATATTCTGTTCAATTAAACCGAATTCTGTCTTGAGGGTCAAAGGGTTCATATGGCTACATTTGAAGAAAGAATATCAAATGTGACAGGCTGGCAAAGATAGACCTGGGGGTGGAGCTTGGAGACAAAAAGGAATAAATGAGGGCTGTGTTTTTCTTGTTTCTTTTGCTACTGTACCTCTGCACAACAAACTGACTACTTTGTCCTATGTAGAATGTTCCTAATTTTTCTATCATCCTTTATCTTTTTTGTCACTACTGTTGCTTTTCCAGGCCTTCAAAAGTAGCATTCACCACCAGTCAATCACGGAAGCTGGTTTTCTACTACACAATTACAATATTTATGAGACCTCATTCTGATGGAAAACATATTTCACTGGATCCCCTGCCTCTCTCTCTCTCTCTCTCTCTCTCTCTCTCTCTGCCTCTCTCTCTCTCTCTCTCTCTCTCTCTCTCTCTCTCTCTGGTCCTCACTCTTGGTTTTGTTTTAATGAAAAGCACAGTGGCGAATCGCTCAGGCAGCCGCAAGGGTCGTAATTTCCTCAACACAATGACATGAATAGCTATGAGCCGGTGGTATTAAAGACGCTGACGGCTCCCTCAATAAACACATTTACAAAACACGAGGGGAATAAAGGGCAAAATCCCCCATCCACGCCTCCCCTCCCCACTTTGACCCCAAGAGCCCTTAACAATATGCCGTCTGAATTTATTGAAAAATTGAGTGTTCATTGCAATGACATTAGACGCATTGAGAGAAACAGACAACAAAATTAGGAAGACATATTCCAAAAATGTGTACACAAATTACTGTATGTATGTACATATTGTAAATCTTACATACTTACACACACACATACATACATAACACATATACTCTATACTTGCATACATACATAATTAATAAAAACTCTAGTTATCTAAAACATTGCTTTCCACCCACGATAGTGGGTGTTCTGACCAGGCAGAACCAGGGTGAACCGGTGACAGCTACACAAGGGACCACAGCCATTTCATGGCTGGCCACCCTGTATTCTGCAGGCTCTGTGGTCAGATCAATTCACACAGAGTGAGTCCAGCCTGCCTCTCTCCCTGTGTTCTCTCCCAGGACACTGAATGCTGAGACTATGCTGCCATGCGTTTGATTGCGCTGTGGTTCACCGGGGTCGACTCATCAAAAGGTTGACCCGGGGAGAGGTGCGGCTGGAAGGGTGGGTGGGAATTCACAGTGGCTCTTGCCGAACAACATGGATTGCTGATGAGCCTGCTGTGAATATAGCACAGCCACTTGCTTGGGGGACTTGAGATACTGTCAAGTAGCCACTTTAGTGGATGACAGCCCAATTGATGTGCTGACGTATTATGTAGAAGGAGCTGGAAATAGCAGTGCAAATAAATTATGTACAAAAAGTAAAGAAATTTGTGTTTGGTAGATTATTTCTTTGTTGTAACAATGCTTCTTTGCAATACATCTTATACCATTGGAAATATTGATAATTTCCCTTTCAAATGGTGCCACATTTGTAAAAAAACATGCATTTGTGGGATGAGCAGAAGAGCTGATTATGTGGGTTGCGCCAGTCCGTATTGTCAACCATCTTTATTTAGAATGAGAGTGTGTAAACGAATGCATGGGGAGAGAGCCATAACTACCTTTTTAAGAGTCACATGGACAAAAATATATTTAATTTACAATTGCCAGTCAAATCTGATAAAAGCAGCTTTTATACATTTGGTGACTTTGCCATTAAAATAAGGTTTAAACAGTCGTTTCTCCCATAGATTAAACTTCTACTACACATGCACAACAGTTGGAATTATCTCAGAGCTCTATTAAAAATTATACAAGTGGCATGTCTCCTTATATAATGTATCTCGTTGCGCCCATGAACATTTTGTCAAATCTTCCCTGACAATGCCAAACAGCTATGCTTTGCTCTTTTTTTAATGTTGTTTGGTGAATTGGATGATTGAAGTCTGAAGAAACAAGACATATGGCAATTTAACAATGTATTAATTTAGCAAACAGGACCGTCAGTAGCATGTGGAAGAACAATACATGCTGGTCACCATGGTCACACACTGCTGTGGGATGACATTCCATTCTTCACCCAGCATTTGTTGCATGTCAGCCAAAGTGGTTGTGTTGGTCACTCTGGCACGAACAGCATGACAAACTGATCCCATGTTCAGTGGGGTTGACGTCAGGACCACTGGCAGGCCATTCCATCGTCTGTTCTGCAGGTAGTCTCTGATAAACCCCGCATTGTGGGGGTGAGCGTTGTCATCTTGAATAGGAACAGCAACCAAATGGCGACCACTGCTCATATCAACAAAGTTGCATTTCTATGTGTGACAGTAGTAGTAGTAGTAGTAGTAGTAGTAGTAGTAGTAGTAGTAGTAGTAGCAAAACAGTATTGTTTGTGGGTTACTAAATCATTTCACAAAAAACGTACATTTTGTACGAATGGTTTTGAGAGATGTACAGTATACAAACACACAGAATGCACAATTAAGGTTTTGAACACAACTATGTAATAAGTGTGATCAGTTTTGTGTTTTGCATTACGAGTTTTGAAAATTGGTCGCGTGTGAAAAAAGTACCAAAATGATTCAAACAAACTAACGACCATTAAACTTCAGAAAAGCAAACAATCCTATCCACTTTATTTATTTATGTAGCTGTACAGATTCCCAGCCATAGATAAATATATACAGCATAAATTATTAGTTATAAGGCCCATCACATATAATGCAAAATAACAACATGCCTGGCCCACATGCATTAAAAATGAATGCATGGTAGCAAGATGTTTCTCTTTCTATTATGAGCAGAAATCCCCACACAAACGCCCACAGCTGAGTTGCAAAATAAAGTGGATACAACTTAATAAATTATAGCAAAACATTGGGTCACTTAAGAAAATGCTCTTCTGGACAGTATCCTTATATATCCTCCCCTGACCTTCCCTATTAAATGATTCCGAGGGTGTTTCTTGTTCTTCACTGAGACTTTGTGCAGGTCCAGTCTTTATTATGGGTGAGCTGGTGAATCCGGGACAAATGTGACTGGCAGGGTTTGTGGACTTCTGATGGAATTGGATATGAGCTCTCGTTCAGTTTTGTGACTATTGGAAGGGCGAATTGAGAGGGCACTGAGACACAAATGTGTCCGTACAGTAAGTGTCCATTTCTGCTGTGAAGTTTTGCTTTGCTCTTTAGCTGGCCAGTATGGCACACCACTGCTCTACTGGTCTCAGACATTGCCTAGAATTCTGCCTGCCTCAAGGTCCCCCTACACACACACGCACACACACGCACACACACACACACACACACACACACACACACACACACACACACACACACACACTAAGCTCACGGACAGGCCCCTTCAGGTGTGCAGATGCCCTTGACACAGCTATCCAAAATGGGAGCGATTAAGCTTTCGGAGGACAGGTAGAACTAACACATTTCACCAAATAAGGGGGATTTGGACTGCAACCCTGTCTATTTTCACTTTAGGGGGGCCTGTTTCTTTCTCGGGTTTAAGATGGATTTTATTAAGCCAACAAGGTAGGTGAAATGAGATCTGTTTGCACAAAAGTGAGACGCTGATCTCTAGTGTATTGGGGTTCTTGGATGGAGAGCCCGGGGAAAAGACAAAATGACTTGCTCAATCCCTTCCGTAAACGAGCAGTTTAATCCCACGTCTCCTCCGGCGTTCTACGAGCACCTGCTCTCAGCTCTCCTACTCCATTTTCTTGATCTTTTCACGGTATCTAAGCCCCTTCAGTATGTGCTGTCAAGCCACATCTAACACACAAACAGCATACACATATACCTGCACACAAGTCATGCTCATCAATACACAACAACACTGAATGCACACCACGTACGACGCACACACACACACACACACACACATGCACACCTGTCCCTGCAGAGCAGGTTCTCGGGGACCGATGGCCAACCAGGATAGAGGCTGTAATTACACTGAGCTCTCTGTCTGAGGAGAGTGGCTTCGAGATGAGATTAGGATTCAGCCCTTATCTAGCCAGGCTGCTCACTCAACCAAGGGTCACTCTTGTTCCAGGGAGAAAAAGACTGTGTCTGTGCGTGTGTGTGCGTGTGTGTGCATGCGCGTGTGTGTGTGCGTGTGTCTGCATTAGCGCATTCATCTGCGCACAAGTATTACATATGAGCACGTAAATGAGCGAGAATAGCACACAAGTGGCAATTACGGACGCAAACAAGCGTAGAAATAGTCATACTAAATGTCAATGCATGCATTGTGCTCTGCGGTTGTATATGCTTGGCTTACCCAAGGTCACCCATTGTTTGGGTGTCTGGGTCTTTGGGACACGCAGCTCGTCACCGGCAGAGGTGAGATAAAGTACGCATTGACTTGTTCTATGTATCCCGCTCTGGAAGTGCATTCTGCAGGCGTAGTGAACCGACTGCTGTATGAAAGGAGAAGCGTAGGCTGTCAGAGAGCAGGAGAAGTGAACAGAGTCGATGGAAATAAGGAAGAAGGCAGGTAGTGTCCAGTATACATGCAGTAATTGGAATCAAAGACACGGCTTCTTCGGCAGGAAAACTGGAAGAAGGAACCAAGGAAAAGAAACAAAGAAAGATTATATGGAGGAAAGACGCTTCAGTCTTTGTCCCTAAAAGTAAAGCTCTATCGATTCCCAAGGGTGGATCATTTGGCAGAGGAGGCTTTTCTACTTTTCACAGCGAGAGTCATGGATGAGCTCAGTGGTGAACTCTGACCAAGATGAGACAGATATGAGAGAGGGAGATAGAGAGAGAGCGAGAGAGAGAGAGAGAGAGAGAGAGAGAGAGAGAGAGAGAGAGACAGAGAGAGAGAGAGAGAAATGTAACAAAACATTAGCAGAACAAAAGTGTGCCCACACAATTTGGCGGATCCATACATGAATCTCTTTCACTGCTTTGATAATCATCCTTAAAATGTTGTCACCAATGGGTAATAATGTGCCATAACAGCAATATATATTTCTTATCCTCTAACCCTCCTCTCTAAACTCCCCTTTCTTCAGTTTCCCCTGTAGGATTACAGCCTCTTCTCTTACACTGTATGAAAAGAAAATGGGCAGCTTGGTAAAGCAAACGTGCGTATGCCTATGGCACACAGCTAAAGCACCTTTTGTTTTCACAATTTGCAATTGGATTACATTGGCTGCTGTTCACCACATAAGAACCTCAGCAGCGTTTAAGATGCATGTGACTGAATTACTCTCTAAACACAATGCACTAGCACCAAGTCTGCAGCATGTACTGTATGTATGGCTAACGGCATGGGACAGGAAATACTTTAATGCACTTACTTGAATACTGTTTGGGTAGACTATGAATACCAAAACAATATGATATTGCAAAATAATTGTACAACAGGCCTGCTAACACTTTTTTGTGAATATCAGGGGGAAAAACAAGTGTATTGCTTAACTGTAAATAATTACATGCATTTTATATTACTACAAGCAATATTAACCTACCATAAATATGGTTACTCCTGGCGTTATTAACCTCCAAATAAGAAAAATACATAAATGGCATTGTAAAAAAGGAGTGTTGCTACTATTGTTATCCTTATCCTTATAACGTTTCTTTTTTAGCAGTTTGAAAGCATATTCCAAACTTTAATTTCTATAAAAATTAAAGAAAAAATATAATGAATCTAATTATTATATATGATTAATTGAATGAAGAGGAGAGTTTTTTGCTTTAACAGCAGCTTTTTATATAATGATGCTAAGAATGGTCTTTTAGGAGAGATTTAATTTGAGTTGTCAATGGCTCTTTGTGCTTACATAGTGATAACAGAATACAATACACTACTGTAGAATTTCCCACGCATTTATCACTATTGAAATTATAGTAGTTACATAACAGGACTTTTAAATTGTCGTACCTGGTGCGTTTTTGTTCAGTCACCATCTAACAGTTACCAGCTAACAAACCATAGTCCTAGGTGTGTAAACTTTAACTTGTAGACTTTAATACTAGACTTCCACTGACATTATAGCTCAGAAAACAAATAACAAAAAGAAAAGTACATGCACATGAAGACAATCACTAATTGATCAGACTCATGTTATTGTAAGTAGCCTACAATTTACAAGTAGCTTGACAATGACTTAACAGATTACTAGTATGTCCTAAAATAAAGGCATCCAGGTAACTCCAGGTTAGATTAGATTTTGGTATACCTATGGCCTATACTACGAAGGAAGTTTAACATACTACGATTTAACTCTGGGTTATCAAAAAAAGTCAGGGGTAACATACTCTGCCTGCCTAAATTAGTGTTAAATGGCATTACGATTAAGATGTTGGTTAGTTGAGTTGGTGTTAACTTCTTTTTAGTTTGTGTGCATAAAAGGTGTGCGGGTGGCAACCCATATCAAGTTTTTGTTTAAAGGCGCATGCTCCGCCCTTTCCCCTTGTGGTCGCATATTATATAAACTATGCATTTTTATTAGTGATGGGTCGTTCGCAAACGAGCCGGCTCTATTAGCCGTCTCCTTTAAGTGAACAATGAGAGCCGGTTCCCGTCTGAGAGCCGTTTTCAAGAGCCATTTTATTTTTTTTCCTTTAGTTGTTGTTATTTAATGGTAAACAGAATAATAGGCCATAATGTATCTGTCGGGACTGAGTTCAGGCTTTTGGTGTAACGCTGGAAAGGTGAGGCGAGTGCAAATGAAACGAAAACAAAACGGTGAGGTCGAAAACGCCACGAGCCCTCGGCTCGTCCTTTAATCAAACTAAAAGGAACTCAAACAACTCAAACCGCGAACGCAAACTCTAAA
>JAODUK010052777.1:0-14239 GCA_027564635.1 Typhlichthys eigenmanni
AGTGATGTGTATGTGATGCAGAGGCCTAAAGCCCAAGACAAATTTCCCTACGGGACAATAAAGTATACCTTACCTTAATACCTTAATAAGAGCCACATGTACATTTTAACCTCCAAACAAAATACACTAAATATGACAGTAGTGATAATAGTAAAGCATGCCTATGTTATTTGACTCAGTAGGAATATGTGTGAAAAGTTGATCTAGAGGAGAATTTGAAACAAATACATGGTGCCTGAGAGACGTACCTCATTATATTTTGTCACTTGTTGCCTGAATTACATAGGCATTTCCACCATAAATTGCTGGAGAAAATTACCAAATTGGTGCTTTATAATTTACCAGAATGCATATCTGACACACCAGATATGTCTCTTAAGACACATTCATCTGGGGAGGCGTCCATTGAAACTGTTTCAAAAGGGCAGGCACTTTCAAAAAAATACTTCAGATTCAGATTTTTAGTTAGTGAAAGTCGATAGTGACATTTCACCCTGATAAAATATACCTTGACGTCTGGAAATTTGAGTCAGGAAAAGTATGAAATCTGTAAATGGAAAATATGTAGGAACCCTGCAATGTGTTTTACTTGATGTTACTCATTCCCCTAGGTACTCAGGCCTTCTGAGAGAGGTACTTCCCAAGGAACAGTCTGATCCTAGGGATATTTCAGGTTTACAGCCCCCTCCTCAGTCCCGACTGCTCCAGTACCAACAAGTCCAGGTCCAATCCTGTTCTGCAGTTGACACATCATCCTCATCAGCCTCCACCTGCAACCACCGAGCAAACTCCCATCCCCAGCCAACCTATGTCCACGACCCTGGCCTGCAGCAGCACCCTGGGGGTTCTCTGTACAACCCCGCTGCCTATCCACCTGCCCAGGTGAAGTACCTCATCCATGAGACCCAGTGGGCCCACAACAGACCTCAGTCAGGGTCCCCACCACAGCATGGGCACATGCTGGGAACCCAGGGCCATGGATATCCCTACGGGCTGTCGGTCCTAGCACCACCCAGCCAGCAGGAACAAGTCAATTTCATGCAGGGCCAACAGCAACAACAGCAGGACCAGCAACAGCATGGCCAAGATCCCGGCCAGGAGCCCTTCCAAATCCTGTCACCACAGAAAACAGCGGTCACAGCTCTGCACCGCTTAGATGAGGTAAGTGGGCCCAAGACTTTGTATTTATTTTGTAGTTTTTTTGTTTTGAATTCAACTTTTTACATATCAGTAGCGTAGCTATACAGTGGATATAAAAAGTCTACACACCCCTGTTAAAATTCCAGATTTTTGTGATGTAAAAGAATGAATTAGACAAAGATAAATCATGTCAGAACTTTTTCCACCTTTAATGTGACCTATGATGTGAAAAATTCTATTGAAAAATAAACTGAAATCTTGGAGGGGTAAAAACCTTAAAATAACCTGGTTGCATAAGTGTGCACACCCTTAAACTAATACTTTGTTGAATCAGTTTTTGATTTTTTTTTTTCTCAGCACTGTCTTTTTGGGTAGGAGTCTATCAGCATGGCACATTTTGACGTGGCAATATTTGCCCACTCTTCTTGGCAAAATGGCTCCAAATCTGTCAGATTGCGAGGACATCGCCTGTGCACAGCCCTCTTCAGATCACTCCAGATCACTCCAGATCACTTGTTTTTGCAAACTTCAGCCGGGCTTGGATGTTTTTCTTTGTAAGAAAAAGCTTAATTTGCAATATGACAGATTTGGAGCGCTTTTGCAAAGAAGAGTGGGCAAATATTCAATCCATCAATCCATCTTCATCCACTTATCCATAGTCATGTCGCGGGGGCAGTAGCTCCTGCAGGGGACCCCAATCTTCTCTTTCCCGAGCCACATTATACCGCTTTGACTGGAGGATCCCGAGGCGTTCCCAGGCCAGTGTGGAGATAAAATCTCTCCATATAGTCCTGGGTCTTCCCGAGGCCTCCTCCCAGCTGGACATGCCTGGAACACCTCCCTAGGAAGGTGCCATGGGGACATCCTTATCATCCTTACCCGACCTCAACTGGCTCTTTTCGACACAAATGAGCATGGACCTAGTGAGAGTTCCTAACAGATAGCCAAGTGTCTCACCCTATCTCTAAGGGAGAAGCCAGCCACCCTCCTGAGAAAACTCATTCCGGCCGCTTGTACCCGTGATCTAGTTCTTTCGGTCATGACCCACCCTTCATGACCATAGGTGAGGCTAGGAACGAAAATTGCCCAGAAGATCGAAAGCTTTGCCTTCCAGCTCAACTCTCTTTTCGTCACAACGATGCAATGAAGTGATTGTAATACTGTTCCCTTTGCTCGATTCTCCGGCCAATCTCCAATGTCCCCTCACTCGCGAACAAGACCCCGAGGTACTTTAACTTCTTCACTTGGGGTAAGGACTCATTCCCTACCCGGAGTATGCACTCCATCGGTTTCCTGCTGAGAACCATTGACTCAGATTTAGCTGTGTTAATCCTCATCCCAGCTGCTTCACACTCTGCTGTGAACCGACCCAGTGAGTGCTGGAGGTCACGGACTGATGATGCCATCAAGACCACATCATCTGCAAAAAGCAGCAGTGAGATCCACGCTACCTATTTGGGCTTACCAGGTCTGTCTAGAGTCTTTCCCCACCCCTTGACCCGACTGACCACCAGATGGTGTCTTCTAAACTATTCTTAGTCTAGCCCCTCCCCTGAGACCACTTTTCCTTGGAATACCCTACCAGGAGCACCAGCCTCCAGACAACACAGCTCTCAGGCTCATAGGGACACCCAAACCTCTCCACTATAATTAAGGTTATTGTTCCCAGAGAGTGGGCAAATATTGACACATCAAGATGTGCCATGCTAATAGACTCCTACCCAAAGAGTGCTGTAATAAAACCAAAAGGTGCTTCAACAAAGTATTAGTTTAAGGGTGTGCACACTTATGCAACCAGGTTATTATTTTTTCCCCTCTAAGATTTCAGTTTGTTTCTCAACTGAATTGTTCACATTATAGGTCACATTAAAGGTGGGAAAAGTTCTGACATGGTTTACCTTTCTCATTTTTTTTACATCACAAAAACCTAGCATTTTAACCGGGGTGTGTAGACTTTTTATATCCACTGTAGATAATGATGGAATTCTGATCTTCAGTTTCTCCGTTTTTACTTTTTGTTTCTTCTCTCCTCTACAGTATGAACCCAGGGGCCCAGGACGGCCCCTCTATCAGCGTCGCATTTCCTCCAGCTATCCAGATGACCCCTCCCAACAGAACTGCCAATCAAACCCTCAGGATCACTCTCATCAACACCACACCCCATATGGTTATCCCCCTGTAGAGCTGTGGCCCAGTAATGGAGGGGGCCCCGGCCTGTTCCAGAACATTCCATGTAATGGTGCCAGTTCACTTACTCAGCACCAAGAGCTGTTAGGTATGTACCAGTAAACACAAAACGTCTGTAGAGTGGTGTCAGAAAAATTTAAGACCCCATCTCTTTTCGCATATATCACTTTGTTAAAATGTGGCCCTTAATGGTGGAGTCAGCAATTATAAGATAATACACTGTCAAATTCAGCAAATATCTACTCATGGTCTGCTAGTTGCCTTTTCTGTGTGCGCAATGAGAGAACAATCTGGCGTTTCTACACAGGGTGTTGGAAACACAGTGGTGCAGACACACAACATTGCCTTGGAAATGCATTATGAAGGTGGGGGGGGCTTCAAATGGAGCACCCTATGGCATTGAAGGGAGAGGTGTTTTTGTTTTGGTAGAGTTTACATGTTTCCAGAAACATCAAATTTTTCAAAAAATAATATTTTGTGGTGAAAATGATTGGGGCTTCCACTTCCACCCAGGGGGCCCTACACAATCTAGCAGGTAATAATATATACAGACATGGACAAAATTGTTGGTACCCCTTTGTCAAAGAAAGAACCCCTTTCCCAGGCAGACCTAGGAAAGGGGTGCGCTGCACGTCTGCCCAACCTCGGACATTTAAACGCTGCATTCATCACATCGGAAATATTCATAACAGGTTTAAACAGGTTACATAACTCACTTTTGAAGAGTTCAATGATTCCAAGGGACAACATCAATTCAATCTCCTTTTTAAGGGCACAAGAAGGAATACAATAGCTCACACGCCTGACAGAAACATTTCCTCTTAAAACAATGTCATGTTGTACCATACCAGTACGGCCAGCAGTGTCTTCAAAAACGTCAGGTGTGCAGAGGGCTCTCACCTGTGATTGCTGCACCCTCTGGCAAGTGGTCCAAGTTAGAAGTTGAAGGGAAGGGTACTGCTAGATATTGCTCTTCCACTTCTTCATCCTCCATACTTCAGATGAGCACAGCCCTTTGTTCTTCAACCGGTCTAGGAATCCATTCATTTAACACATTGATATGGAGGGCCCAGGTGGAAGACCCTGACCGGAAGTAGCAATCTTATAAATAGTAGACCCTAGCTTATTAATGACCTTAAATGGCCTTTGCCATTTGGCCAAAAGCTTGCGCTCCTATGTGGGTGACATTACTAACCCTTTTGCCCAGGCTCAAATACTTTTTCCTTTAACATACGGTCATACCAGGTCTTCTGCTTGGATTGCGTAGAGGCTATGTGCTCCTGTGAGAGATTGGTAATTTTTTCCGATCTCTTCCTCATCTGCAGAACATAAGACACAACATTTCAATCTTATTTTACCCCCGGTCATCCTCCCAGACATCCTTTAGTTAGAGAGTTAGAGGCCCTCTCACTTAGCCAAAGAGCAACTAAGAAGGGGAGAAACCTGTAGAGCAGGGGTGGGGAACCCTGGTCCTGGAGAGCCATCAGGTGTGTTGGAGCAGGGAGACATCTAAAACATGCAGGGCTGCGGCTCTCCAGGACCAGGGTTCCCCACCCCTGCTCTAAAGTGAGCATGCGCCTGTCATTCAGAGCACAAGGCAAAATAAGACCTTACTTGCACAACGTAATGTGCAAGATAATCGGTTTTTTTTTCCCCTCGATTATATAGTTCTTGTAATTGTTAGGAGCTGAAATTGAAATCCCGATTTAGATTCGATTAATTGCACTGCCCTAGATGGAGTGATCTGAAAAGCAGGCTTGGACGCCTGGTCTACTCTGATAACGCCTGTGAAAGAGCATGAGGACAGAAGAGGAGCGATGGAATGTCTAAGGGAGAAGAGAAAGACTGAAGCTTCACAGACGGGTTTCCATTCAAAATGCATCCGACTAGATGAACTAATAGCCGAGCTTCTCTCAAAAAGAAATGAGGCAGAAGAACAAGCCTCAATGTATCGGTCGTGTCTAAATTAAATATGGCTACTTTCCCCTAGCAGCTAGACGTCCATTCACAGCAAGATGTGGAATGATGGGGGTCACCGGAAAGGTGGTGACTGTAACCCTGGGTGATCAGTCCATTAACTGTACAGCACAAACTATCAGAATCAGCATATTGTAGACCTGATGGATATATAGAGGTCATACATCTGCTGCTTTGGAACGGCTGGTTGTGAATGCATGCTTAACGGGTAAGAAAGGGAACTGTCCAAAGACATTTGAAAATGAATTCACTTTAGGGGAGAGCTGAGCTTGAGTTTTGGAAAAGCTGTCACAAAGAAACTTGAAGTGCGGTGGACTTCACCAAAGGATAACAGAAAGGAGTTTCAACGAACAAGGGAGCGAGAAAGAGAGGGAGGGAATGTCAAGAGAGAGGACGAGGACAGAACTTCAACAAGTGATGAGTAGCTCTGATTGGTTTTCCCTCCCGCTAGCTAGCAGACAACGTGACCCAACAGGATTGATGTCACGTCATGCCAGCTCACCTTCAGTTCTGCTGACAGTATCCATGACGATGTTATACTCGTGGATCTTGTCCTTGTGATGCTGGAACTCTCGCTTCAGACTCAGCAGCTCCTCCTCTGAGAACTTTCCTGAGGTCTTGGCCTGCCAGCAGAAAAGCCATTAGACACTAAAGACATTAGTCTCCTAAATGGATGTCAGGCCACACTAGTCAAATGACTGAAATGCCGCAGGGGGATGACAGTAACGTATAGATTATGTGCGACAATACCATGACTCTTAATGTTGCTGCTATTTTAATACCAAGATTATAATTTGCATGGAGAGTTTTAGCTTCAAAACTGTGTCCGTGTGTTTTAACTTTTATCCAACGCGCTCCCCGTTTACTTTGTTACTGCGGCCACTGGGGTGCATTTACAAAACACATTTTGCAGTTTGTTCAATGAGTGAATGAGCTGAATGAGAACTTTTGAACTGGGAAAGGTTGTTTTGGATTTGACAATGCCATCCATCAGTGTGGCTGTGTGCATTACTACAAAAGCAATTGTTTGTAGTAGAGGTCTTCACAGGGTCCCCCGACACCCGTGCCGAGACCCGATTGGGTGAAAAATGCTTTGGTTAATTTCGGATCGGGTCCAATTTGTTGGACCCTTGAAGTAGTCAAGTTTGTAGTACGTCAGCCACAGATTGCAGTTAGATGGAAAACAAACTGGGCTCTATAACGTAGCAAACATCTCTGATCGGTTCAAACGCATTCACTAGACGTGCCGTCTAGCTACAAAGTGACAGGCCACCATTCATTTCAATGAGCGCCGGGCGACAATTGGAGACGGAGAGTAAAAGGTGGCTGGCTGCAACTAAATACTCGCCGACTGGGGATTGGGGAAGTTGACCAAGGCAATCTTTACTCAGAGAAGTGACGCAGTGTAGCAACGACTAGACAGTCAAAATAGAGGATTTCATCTGACGCCCCACCCTCTTATCTCTTTATTGCCGGTCGAAAGAGGAGGAAAGACAGGTTAATTTACTGGGACATGAATAAAAACAAATTGAGGGGCGGAGGCAGCTTTTCGTGGGTGTATACATCTTTTGTGAGGTATATTGAATGCATGATCACACAAACAAGCAAATTGCAATATGAAAGATACAGTACATTCATTAAACGCCATTCATTCAATCGCTGAATGCAGGGTCTGTCTAGCCGTGGTCTCCGTTTTAAATATAGGACTGCTGTAGCCTGAAAGCCACGCTCCTATCGACACTGTGGAGGACAGAGTCTGAGAGCAATGCTGCAATCAACACTGCAGAGCCCTGATTTTGGTTTGATGCACACATCTTATGCGTGCACAGTAGTGACATAGCAATGTCTTTTAATTAATCACAAAAATAATCATTACAGTGAAATATCTATTCCCCTTGTGCACACAGACCTTGTTCCACAGTTTGTCCAGCCTGGGATCTTCAAATATGTCACCATCTTTGTTGTCATGGTCCTTCAGCGAGTTGCTCTCCATTGAGCGGGTGTCCCTCTTTCCGTCCATCCCATACTTGGCCAGGATCACTGATCAGAACACATTACACGGCTGCTTCTTAGAAATATGGACTTAAAAAAGGTTGTGACAATACAGAAAGCTACTGTGAAGTAGTTGGTTATGAACAAATCTGCTAAAACTACGGTATTGATTCATAAGCCGATATTGAGATAGGCTTTACCAAACAAAGCCATGGTGGAAATGCAAGTCTCAGAACCCAAGTGTCTCAATCCATTACACAGAGACCTCGTGCAACAACTGAACAGCCGCAATTACATTAAAGGCATGGACAACTTGACAATTTAATTCTACTAAAGTAATGGCTTACCCTCTACAACCTGTACGTTTCTGCAACCCAGCCAGCTTAGGGACCTGCATTTTCAATAATGAACAAGATGGTGAAAACCAGCAGGCCAAGTGGACACTTGTTTATCAGTGCAGACCATCTAAAACACTGTTTTCTAGACCAGCGGTTTGTCAAACTGTGGGTCAGGACCCACAGGTGGGTCACTGGGTTTGACGTGAGTGGGTCGCGAAAATTGCAAGCGGTCATTGAATGGATGAAGAATATCAATGAAAGGCTTCCGTGATTTACCATTGTGTTGTTCCACTCATTGGTCGTGAGTAAAGTTGCGGCAAAATAGCATGCTTGTTCCTGTTTGGGTTACATCCTATTTAGCCGCGTGCGCACCATAGATTCTGGAGCGCTCTGCTCAAAAATATTTGGCGCACACACACACACACACACACACACACACACACGGCATTAGCTAAAATGGATCAGCTTTTGAAAATTACGTTACTGGTACTTGGTGGGTTTCTAAATAGATTGGTCCTCTAGGTGGGTCTTGGCACAAAAAAGTTGGTGAACCCCTGTTCTAGACATCAACAACGCACAGAGCAAGTCATGCCCGCTGCCACTACAGTACATGTCTTAAGTATTTGATTGTTTACCCTCTCTCTTTTTTTTTAAATGCACTGCATATTTAAAGAGTAGAGAAACGGCATGTCAGAAAACACTTCATTTATTTACAGACCACTCCAACTTAATGCTTAATGGTTGTGTGTCCTTTTTGGCCACAAGGGGTGATTGCGAGCAAATGTGTACATACGCACACAGCCTTCCTTCAGTTAAATGTGAATTGTATTCGCGATACCATTTCCTCACAGACCAGACACAAGATCATGTCCCTCTATGACCGATTTAGACTTTGACTTAGTTGACTTTCTTGACAGTTATGGCCAGAGAAAAGATACCGAGCACCACAATATACTAAATTTATTGGATTTAGCATTATAATCCAGCCCCAGTAAACATGTATTGCAGCAGCTGAGTCAGCAGCCCACTACCAACATAAATGATTATCTAACTAGTCACAATAGATTAACAGAGTCACCGTATCAGGCAGTTCAGAATCAGGGCACACGTGAATGTGCAGATACTGTTTGGTGCACACTTTTAATTATAACCTTCAAGGTTATCAATGCAGGGAAATTCTATTTGGGTTTTCAATGCCAACAAGTAGGGCAAAGCATCCGATGCAGAACAGCTCACTGCAGCATGTCATTCTCAAGGGCATCGCAGTCCAGTCTGGGTTTTTCTTTTCAACTAGCCAAGCCCCTGATTAATGCACAGCTGCTGTCCAAAACCATCTTAAATCACATTATGGGCAATTAACTAAGCTTTTCATTGTGTGACAGCGACACATTTTTTATACAGGGTTAGGGTGTGTCTTTGTCTGTGTGTGTGTGTGTGTATGTGTGTATTAGATTAAGCTTAACCTGTGTAATAGCAGACGATGGTACATCGAACATCTTGCAAACAATGACAAGCAAACAGCAACAAAGACCCCATTTATTGGGTAATACAAGGTCAAAAAAAAAAGGAATCACATCCAATGTTAGCAGAAAGCTAGATGCAGCAGGACTACGAGTGCAGTCTCACTGACACAAACACTTTAAAACCTGTAATCCATCAGCAACTTGCAATTTCAACACTGAAGCCTCTAGCCTCTGTTGATAACAGGCTACCAAAAGATTTCTCGCCTTTCATCTAGACAGGTTTCAAATCCACTCAGTCACTGCTACTGATTTTAAGTTTCACAGTTCTATACTTGAACTACAGTATGAACTGCATCTATGCCACAGTTAGCAATCAATGTCGTCTTTGGGCTAAAATATTTTAAGCATTTAACATGTTCTTAGTTTAACTTCCTAAATAGGATTTTTCTCTATTGCTGAACGCCTGAACCTTGGAAATGTATCTTTGCTAATTGAAATTATACCATATCATGTTTACTTCTAATCACCAGATACCCTGGTTTTATAGAATTATGTTTTTTGTAGCCAATTTATAGCGGACCGTAATTAATAATAGATTTCCATAGGACACAATTTGATTAATGTTTCTGTAGGTTATTGTTTAGAAAAACGTGTGGCGTGCAAGTGAATATTATAGTAGCAACCCAGGGGTCTTAAATTAAACAATGATTGCAGGCTATGGACTGTCTCACCATTGAAATTTCTTCTGAGCTGGGCCTCCTTTTCCCCATTCTCATCCAGTCCCTCAACTGTCATCTTTTTCCACTGCAGCTCATCTTTCTCCTGGATCTTTAGGTCACTGTGCAGCTCTGCCTGACGCACCGGCGACAGCTGCATCTAATAAGCCCGATACAGTACATACGACATTCTTTAGTAAGTAAGAAAACGGCCATTTCAGTAGAACAGGCAGTATGCCAGGGCAGAGAGGTATAGAGCTGAGCTACAAGCAACCCAACACAACCCAAGCGCTGTGGATAAATCGAGTACTTACCCTGATAGCCTTTTCCCACACTTGATTCAACCTGGCAATCCTAAATTCGACCGATTTCTCATCATTGCTAGACTGGGGCTCGTTCACTTGTCGCGAGTATTTCCCTGCCATCACACCCACGCAGAGATACATCATTATTACAAAGCATTTGGGGTTCATGATTTATACACAAAATACGTCCCTGTCCCTAAGAATGATCATATAGTACTAGCTTATCGTTAAGATGTTTCTTGTTATGGTTACAACGCAAGTCATGAGGAGGGCACTTCCTCAACAATATAGGATCGTGGAATATGTAGTTTTATGTACATCCACATATAAGTGTTAGTGTAACTGATAGTATATTTAAGAACTACAAATCCCGGAATGCACTGCTTGTTTCTTAGTAACGGAGGCTGCAAAATAATTAGCGAATTAGACGTCTCCACGCGTGGAAAGCACATGAGAAACCCGAATGTTGCGCTGTCCACATCAATGGCGCAAATATCAACTTTATTTTAGCGCAGTTTATTTTTAAGGTAAAACGTAGCTACATGTATTTAATTACCAAATTATAATTATGTTTGTTTGCTTGTTTCATAGGCCTATTCATATACTACAGTACATCTAACAATACAAATGCTACAGAGGTTTTAAAATAATAGAAATAGAGATAATGTGATTTTTGTTGTTGTTGCAGTTTGTGATTTTGTGATATTTATGTTGTTTGTTTTATCATTCTAAAATCCAGTTCAACAAGTTTGTGAATTGTATTTCAGTATAACATGCAAGAACAACATTCATATATATATATTCATATATATATATTCATATATATTCATGATTTCTCAGTAAAGAGTTTTTTTTTTCTACCCTGTCAATCTGCTGTAGCATGATGGCCATACACACAACACAAACTGACTCTAACCTAACATAACCTTACAACAGCTCAGTTTTCAAGACCCCTGTCAGATCCCTTGCAGGTTCATGGATGAGGTGATAGCCCCCCATTGGCTTCAAATGTCTTTAGAGGAAGAAGGAGACTTCGCATGACCAAGCAAAGACATAGGTATCAGACTTCATCCGTGCAACCTCGAGAGTGAGCAGGGGCGCAGTGGGGGGGGGGGGGGGGGGGGGTGGGGGGTTGGGGGGGTCAAGTTCCGGGTGGGATAGATTTCACTCCAGCGTTATATTCGGTTTTAAAAGCTAAAAGCATAGTTGTACTTACTTAAAATTTGAGACATTTTCCCTCACACTTCCATCCCCCACACCTAAAAAACATCTCCTGCGTCACTGAGTGAGTGTAATGTCACACATACAGTAAATAATATTTATTCTATAATCATTTAATAATTCAACCAAAAAACATTAACACAAGCAAAGGTATAGGTCGATTGTTTGGCCTATAACCTTTGCTGTCACCAGGTGTTTGCATTGGCTTTTAATATGTCATATCAGTTATGAAGATAAATGTTAATTCTTGTCAGTTATCATGTACTGTATGTTACTGAAATACTACAATGCATACAGACCATGTAGTTAAGACTATACATATGCACTTTGTGAGTATATTTATGAAATTATATTCAATGTTGAAAATATTTTGGACTATTAGTAATGTAATATAATTCTTAATTCATAAATTCCTAATTTAGTTTGTATTGCAGAGCATTGTAGTCCTTATAGGCTTCATATATTATCTCTTATTGTACCTTAGCCTCTTTTCACTTTCATGCTTTGATTTATTTTTGCATTGCAGTATACTGTTTTAACAACTGCAAGTGTTATTGCAATGTAAGTATAGTGTAATGATTGAATTAAGAATCAGCAATGCGCCATGCTCCCATTAAAACAGGAACAGTACAACTCCCCTGGCCTTATGGCCTCAGTACATCCTGTACCACAGATGGAAATAGTTAGCTTGTCTGTGAACATCATAGAAATGCATGGTCATATTAATTATGATGATCAAGCCAACAAATGCAATTTTCCCTTTCCTTTTGCAGTATATAATATTGTATGAGATGATCCCTTTGCTCACAATATAGTGAATGCAAAACACTTGATACCTAATTGTTTGCTATATTTAGTCAAACTCTCTCTTCATGGACGTTGAGGTGTTTGATCTCATGTGATAATAGGTTTTCGGATACAGTGTCTGTTACACTATGTTGGCAGACTCTTACATAATAGCAATCTTTCTAAATGTCTCCAGTTGGCTATAATTGTACGGTATTTAGATGTGTGTCTGTTCAATAAATAATAATAATAATCACTAATAAGAGAAGTGTGAGAGCAACAGAAAAGGAGAAAAAAGAGAGAAAACATGTTTTTATGAGTGTGAGGGTGAGTCAATAACGGAGGTATTCAATTGCAGACAAGCATTAAGGCCAAATGATGCAATATATTCCTAGTATTACTAATTTAACCACAGGAAACTACAAATCAACAGACATGAAAAATAAATAGTCAGCACTTTGGCTTTGCTTAGACTTCAGATTATTCTTCCTTTAAACTATGTAAGTAAGTAAACATTTTATGATGAAACCCCCAAGACCCTTGGTGTATTCATTTTTGAGGACACACTCAATAGCTGCATACCGGTAGTTTACTGGTGTTTTTACCACTTTTTGCGCCTCTGCCACCCCTTAGTTTCAAATATAATTTGAATCTCTTGATTCCTTATGCTCTCATTATTTCTCTATCTCTTTCTTTGTCTCTCACAACAGCCCGCACCAGTGTTGCTTCTGAACAAGATGAGGCGCAAATACTCTTGTTACTGCTTGTTAGTTGCTCCGTCTGTAGTGAGTGGAGGAAACTGTAAAGTTGTTAGATCCTGGATTTGGCTGAAATACATTACTGGATACCCACAGAGGCCTGTTGAAGTTATAGAGCAGAGCATGTGCTTTAAGTTCATGTGGGCAGAGCTGTGCTGTTGACTTTACTGATACTCAAAATAACCAATCATCTAGATGGTGTCAGTTGCCCCACGTTGCACCAAAACATAAGTATATTACCATATAATAGGAAACGATTGACGAAAACAATATGCCTACACCGATATCCTCTGTAGTGGAGTAGCTTGTTGTATAACAGACCTATGAGCCGTTTTGATCATAGATGAGGGACTGGACCATGTAACTGTCTCAAACTGGGCTCAGAATACAGTTTGTCTCCAAGCTCCTCATCATGACCAGTCAACTGGACCTCCACATTGATGGCACTAAAGTGATGACCTTGTTAAATATATTTGTGTGCCACTATTGTACAGCCAAATCAAAGTTTAACCAAAGTTTAACCCAGCAGGTTGAAATAACATGATGTCTGTCCTTGCTGATATAACAAATTAACGTAGTGGCCTACTTTGCAATACTGTAACTTCAAAACACTTTACTGCATTTACATTTTCTATTACACGTAAGTGTAATGTCTCAGGTTTCCAACAAACTTTAGGATCAAATTAATAAAGAGCCACGTTGAAAAAAGCCTAAGTTAAATATACTGTGTAATAACAACATAAAAACTCAGATGTGGGGAGTCCTGTTAGTCTTCATCAAGAGTGTTTATAATGAGGGCAATGAACCCAAGAACAATTAGCTATCAACCACTAGTGAGAGAGATCATACAAGTATGTATCAGCATATTGCATATTGAGCATAACATTATATAACCAGTATTATAAAAAGCAGGTATAATATTGTCCAGTCACTCTTAAGTGGTATTGAGTCAATGTGTGTGGTGGATTCAAGTACTGACCTTTTCCCAATTCCCACACTCTCTCAATCTCCCATCCCAGCAGAGCCTAATAATGCACAGGTAACAGAGGGGAGACAGGGTAACAGCAGGGAGACAGGGTAATAGAGGGGAGACAGGGTAACAGCAGGGAGACAGGGTAACAGAGGGGAGACGGTAATAGAGGGGAGACAGGGTAACAGAGGGGAGACAGGGTAACAGCGGGGAGACAGGGTAACAGAGGGGAGACAGGGTAATAGGAGACAGGGTAATAGAGGGGAGAAAGGGTAATAGAGGGGAGACAGGGTAACAGAGGGGAGACAGGGTAATAGAGGGGAGACAGGGTAACAGAGGGGAGACAGGGTAACAGCGGGGAGACAGGGTAACAGAGGGGAGACAGG
>JAODUK010052829.1:0-14979 GCA_027564635.1 Typhlichthys eigenmanni
ATTTGTGAATCACAAAATACATTTGTGAATTGCATGACATTTATTTGCGAATTATGACACTAATCTAACCCCATATGGACTTCCAACGCAACGGGAAATAAGCCACGTTTACACATTCTGTGCTAATCCCATTAAGTGTCTTTTTTTTTCTTTAACTTATATTTTACCAGGTTAGTTTAAATGAGACTACTAACTTCTTTAGCAAGAGAGACCTGGCCAAAACAGCAGCACATCTCACACACACACACACACACACACACACACACACAGGCACACACACACACACAGGCACGCACGCACACACACACACAGAATAGATCACAGATGTACATTAAATATACATTCATTTGTGAAATGAGGCAAGCATGGACACTAAACAGTTTAGAGTTATGTTACAGGTCTATTGTCCTTGATTGTACTGAAAAAGTCTTACAATTTGTCAGTACATTTACCAATGCACTGTTAAAGGTGATACTGTTGTGTTTTCGTGAGACACATCAATCAAAATAGAGATGCAGTTTCACCCTGAATGCCACTACAGTTGTTGTTGACGTAGTCTAACTGGGTGTTCCCCACCTCCATTCTGCCGTTGTCTCTCCCAGTCCTCTGCTGGCCTTTGTCCAGACATGGCTGGACGAGTACAGCGAAGACTTTAGGGACCCTCCACAGCACTCCTCGCTGAGGCTTCTGTTGGACCACCTGCGGATCAGCTCAGCTGTGGCTGATAACATACGCAGCCAACCCAACTTCTGCTCCCTGGCTGGGCAAGCCGAGGCACTGCTCAAGACCTTCCAGAAAGAAGGTATACTCTCAACATGTAACCAGGGCTAATAGTACTGACTGGTAAACAATGGTACATTGTTGGTGCTGCATATATGGCAGGCATGTATACGTACATCAGTAGATGCTGAGATACTCTCTGTAGGCAATTTTGGCATGTTTACCTTCAAAAGTTCATGGACATATACATTTCTGTTTCTTCTACATGTAACTGGAGATTGTAGATTTAGTTGAAAATTATTATTTTGTGTTAAATTCAACCACCAATCTCTGTTATTTTTCCTGCTAGAATGCGAGAAAAGCAGTTGCTCTGCAAAGGCAGAAGTGGCCCAGGATGGGGAGGGTTCTATTGAGGACAGCTCAGAATGTGAGAACTCTCTAGATCAAGCGGACATCATGGACTTCTCTGTCTCTGCCCTGGCAGAGCAGCTCACGCAGATGGACTCTGTACGTTTAAAGTCTCCTTTGTTTCTCCTATATTTTGACGTAATTCAAAAGTAAAGCCCTTTGAGACTAATTAAGTAAAGTAAAAGTAAAGCCCTTTGAGGTTAAGGGCTATAAAAATAAACTTGACTTGATTTAATAGTTTAGCATCTTCTTTCTTTGACATTTTCACTGCAAACATAGGAATAGTATTCCCATTGGTTGTGTACTGTGAGGCGATGCTAGTGATTAACTTCATCCCACTTTATGGGCTGTCCAGGCCCTCTTTGTCAAAGTGGTTCCCTACCAGTGTCTGGGCTGCGTGTGGTCTCAGCGAGACAAGAAAGAGCACCTATCTCCCACCATCTGGGCCACCATTGCCCAGTTCAACGCCATCACTAACCGGGTCATCACCTCCCTGCTCTGCTTCAGCCCCAGCTCCGCCCGTAGACCCGCCACCACGCCAGTGCAACGCGCACGCATCATCGAGAAGTGGATCAGAGTGGCGCAGGTCTGGGAAAGCTGCCTGGCTTCTTTAGGCAATATTTAAAGTAGTGTGTGTGTGTGCGTGTGTGTGTGTGTGTGTGTCAAAACGTGTAGAATTCAAATCTGCTCGTTTTGGGCAGGATGCCCCATTTGCTTATGTTCAGTATGTTTACATGCACAGTACCTGGTATAATATTTGAGTTTAGCCTTTAATTGCGTGGATGTACACCGTAACGAAAGCCGCACTGATGTTTGAATATGTTCAAAGATTGTGTTTGCGTGAAGTTTCAATTCCTGTCTGCGTTTAAGGATATTTTATCAGACAGTGTTGCTTTCCATTTAGGGGTGTTCCAAACTGAACACTCCAACAATAACAAAAAAAAACGAATACGTGCTGCACAATATAAATAATCCATATAATAAGCCATGAAGAAGCAAAACTGAGAAGGCAACTAAAAAAAAGTGCTGATGGTGCAGTCCATAGTTCAATAAGAGTCAATGGGTTATCTGTTGACCTTGGTTAATACTGTTTATGTTTACTATACAGGAGTGTCGTCAGCTGAAAAACTTCTCCTCTCTGAAGGCGATCTTGTCAGCCCTGCAGTCCAATGCTGTATACAGGCTGAGGAAGACCTGGGCTGTTGTTAGCAGGTAGGCACCACAAGGCTAGACAGAAGAACACTCCTGGGTCATGGTGTAATAGACTCAGATTATCTGGCCCACTTCTACGGCTGTTTTCTGTTTTTATTATGTGGAATGACCCTTTTTACGAGGATGCTGAACCAGCCTCAAATAAGACTGTTATGTAGCCAAGGCTGCAAGTCAAGTCAGCAAATGTTTTACATTATAGTCTGACCCATAAATCCTTTGACCTTATACATAAGACATAACAGTCCAATAAATAGTCATTATGCCATGGGTAATTGATGCATAATTGCCACCGCAATTACTGCATAGTTACTGTAAATATAACATCTGTTTTGGGATATTGTCGTTAAGATAACTTGTAAAGCATCAAGGTCTGCTTCTAAATAAAATGGCTGTATTAAGTAGCATTTGTGTATCAGATTGTTACTTTTGCTGTAGGGAGAGCATGGCCACTTTTGATAACCTCTCAGAGACCTTTCCGGATGAGAACTGCATTCTTATCAACAGAGAGATCCTGGATGAGGTGAGACAAAGTGATAGATATCTTGTCACTCATTTAAAACATAATTTGAATACTGGCACTAATACTACATTTGGGCCATTTCACACATATGTTGCGTATAAGGAGTAAAATACAAGTAAAATAGACTTGGCAACATTATATAAGCTTGTATCTTTAATCTAAATCCAAGACAAGCAGTGCTTGCCAGTGGTGTGTCTCAACTCAGTCTTTGAACTGTAAGAATATCTAACATCTGTCTTAACTAGACTAGGTTATATAGTTTAGATGCCCAGTTTGCAAACATCTATCCATATAAATGTTTTTAACAGGGTCATGATTGGGACAAAATTGTCCGTGTACATGGATTTTCCTCTTACTTATTAAAACTATTATTCTGTCTGAGGTTAATGTTTAGTGCCAGCGTAACAGTGTGTTATAATAGTAAGCCTGTGTCCTCTCAGTGTTCCATTTCTTCCAGGCTCCTTAAAGCCATACAGTATGTGTCACAGGTCAGAAATGCATCTAGTGCAGCCATAAGTGTGACAATAAGAAGACATTATTTGTCAGCATATATCACACTTCTCTTCTAGTTTCACAAATTTCCCAATTTCGACCATTGGAAGCTAGGCTTCCCCTGTAGAAATACCTTTACATAATCTGTCCCACAGTAGTTTGTGAACTTCATATTAACATACAAGCCATTGGAACACACAAATGTATACTGGGACAGATGGGCTTGGCTGGTGAGGTACATTGCATGCCAGGTTACAGTAGTTCCAGTTTGCCCAGTCATGCACGTAAACACTTGGTATGCTGTGTGCAGTGTGCATACCGGTAATGACGCTCAGCCAGGCATACCTGACGTACCTGACCCAGAGCATATAGACATACAAACAAAATAGCCAATGTCTTTAAAGCAGATTGGCTTGAGAATATAACTTTCTAGACAGAGAGACAAATCCATTAAATACATCTATCTGTCTGTCTGACTGACTGCTTCCACAGGAGGGAGGCCAGCCAGCCATGGATAACATTTCTCCCAAGATATCCAAGCGATGCCCTGTTCACAGACAGATGGTGAGTCAAACCTCAGGGTGGGAATAGAGAGCGGTGCTCACGTTTTAAACAGCCATAGCTCAAGGAGGTTCCACCGAGTACCACCATTTCATAGTCATTTAGTTTCCTCAATATTTCTCTGTCCTGTCCTGAAACACTATGCAAGACTGTAACAGGGAGCTTCTGAGTCTCCCCATGGTTAAGAAGAGAGCCTTTGGCTTGGCAGAGAGAGACACTAACTTATTTTTAGCCCGTTTTGAGTGTCTCTGTCGAGTCTCAAATGGCCTCCCATTACCCGGCTTAAAGGAAGTAATAATAGACTAGGGAAGGGTCTTTTTATGAGTCATATGCACATTCTCCAAGGCAGTAACTTGAATCTACTGTAAACGTTAGTATGTGTGTCAGTCATAGAACGAAACTAGTGTCAGTGCCTACTGTCACATTTAGTTAGTCATCATCCTATTCTGTCCTGTGAAAGGGGATATGCAGCAAGTTATGATGAAATTCAGATATATTTCTAACCTGTATGTGTACACTTACCTCACACAGAGTACCTCGAGTGGGGTGGTGCCATACCTTGGTACCTATCTGAGTGCCCTCACAATGCTGGACACGGCTCTGCCAGACTCCGTCGAGGTACACACGGGAATATTTTGTGTGTAACACTGGTCTGCATGTACGCGCAATACATTTTGAAGGGGCACTCAGTCATTTGTTTCTGGAATTACCCATGCGGTGGAAACATTGTTGTAGTAAAATGATACTCGTGTTTGAAGGCACCCCCCTCCCATCTGAATGTGTCCTATTTCATGTTATGTCTTCTTATTACACTGTAGTTGAGAAAACGGTTATTTAGGTCACTTAGTATGGAATTCAGCATTCAACCTAGCACAGGCTTAGCACAAAATGTCTATTATTATTTAGTTCCCATAGAAAATATCTCCAATCACCCAAATGAGGTCTGTGTATAACTTAAACAAAACATTATACCATGACCTTGTTGATACCACCATGTAAATTAAAGTGATAGATTAGTCACAATAAGCATATTGCTAATGCTATGGGTACGGGCTTTTTGCATAATCATTTTGTATATCATTTATTGGATATTCAATTTAGTACAGGAATCACAATATGCTCTTATCGTCTTAACAGGGGGGGCTACTAAACTTTGAGAAAAGAAGGAGGGTAAGTCTTCCCCTATCCTTTCTTTTGAACCATTATTTTTATTTACAATAGAAAGTAATAGAGCTTTTCAGTTTAGGGTTTAAGTGGCAGAAGCGCATGCCCAGGTGTCACGCAACCCATATCCGTTGGTTGGATCACCTGTGTCTCTCTTCCTGCAGGAGTTTGAGATTCTGTCTCAGATTCGTCTACTGCAAGCCTCTTGTTCCCAGTACAACCTGCCTGGCCACCCCAGGGTTGGTGCCTGGCTGCAGGGGTGCGAGCTGCTCTCTGACCAGGACAGGTGAGCTACAGTACAGGGAATGTGGGGGTGGGCTATCTGTTATATAGGCAACATATCACATGAAGCGACCCGACTCTGGATAAGCGGATGAAGATAGATGGATGGATGGATCACATGAAGAAAGCTTTGTGTCTTTCTGTGAGCTGTATCGCAAGATACATAAATTAAACCAAGAAAACTAAATAGCTAATCTATATAGTTGATCGCATGGATAGTACTTGAAAATATATTTACTAAAAACAGTCAAATAGAAATCACTATTTTAACTTAAAAATTAAGGTTTTGAAAATCTACATTTGTAAAATTATATATTTATTGTAAGATTGTAGTTTTCCTGTGAAAACGTATCATTAGGAGTTTATATCGGTGGGTTGTGTGGGTTAAGTCTCCTTTACTTATCTTATATTTTTAAATGTATGCTCCTGGTCAAATGTTTTATTTTATGAGTCTTTGTATTAGTGTATTTACGATGTAAGATGTCCTTGAGTTGTCTTGAAAGGCGCCCTAAAATTAAATGTATTATTATATTATTATTATTACATTGAACAAAAACAAAAACAGGCATATTCCAAGGACATCCCAAGATCATTTGTCTTGTGAATCTTTGTGAGTCCAATGTTATGATGTGCTAGGTATCAAACCTTTGCCCCTTTACTGGTTTACAGACTAATGAGCAAAAAACGATTTGTGATGGTTCATGTTTTTTTTTCATGTTACATTAGGTGAATCATGCGTTTTGAAATTCTTCCACTGTAATTGGAAGATTTGGGTGTAACCGGATTCCCCTGTGAATGGAAAATAGGTTTAGAGGTTAACATGTTGAAGTTTGCATTGTTAGATATGAGGACTTTATATTAATAACAGCCTACCGATGTGCTGTGGGGCAGAAGTGTCACTTTGCCATATAAATTTTTGAGGAAGAAACATTAAACCAATTTCTTGGAATTTGATAGTTGAGTCTTTGAAAAGATACATTGTTATTTGTGTCCCAATAAGGCACTGATCAGTACATTATGTTTCCCTATGCCTGATCTTAGTTGACCTCCTAACTTTTAGCTTTTGTTTCCTCACAGCTTCGAACTGTCCAGACAACGGGAACCTCCGGTGGATCTCTGTTCTGTGACATCCTGGAGCCACCGCATGCTCACAAAGAAACTGTCAACGTAAGTCAAATGTAGATAATACTGACACATGCATAAGACTGTCTTATCAGTCTGCCTGTCAAGACAGTGCCTTCAAATACATTAACTGGTACCTTGGCTACAGTGAAAGAAACTTTACTTTGCTGTATCTCCACTAGTCTTCTTACAGTAGGTGAAGGCTTTAAGAAGCAACTTGCTGACCAGATCAGTGTTTCGTCTTCTGGATCCAGCGGCTCTGAGATGGATGATCTCTCATCTGCAAACTCTGCTTGTTCTATAAGGCTGCAGGTAAATAGAGCTCCTTACTGCTATATGCATTTAAACACTCATGTGCAGACACAAGTGTTCATCATGTAATACAGTACGAGTAATCTACGTCATTAAGATCACAAACAACTCCCCCTTAAGCAGTCAAAGATCTCCTGAAATTGGCCTCTTCCTTTTTCACAACATATAATCTCCTCCATAACAGAGCCTCATTCATGGGAGTTCCTTTAAGAGGAATTCATCCCTTAAGCAGCTGAGCTGAGCAGGTCTATTTTTCATTCACCGCAGGACATTTGATGTCTCTGATATACCGGACAAATATCTCTGATTGAAATGACAGTGAGGTTGTGGAGGATGAGGGTGAAATGACAGTGGTGTTGTGTATCACTACACAACATCGGCATTATTTTAAGGCCTCCTGTTTTTTGGCCAGGGTGTATTTTCAGCATGTAATACATGTAGCAGAATTAAATTCCTCACTTAAAGTTAAAGGCATGGTTAGTCATACTCGAGAACATTTGCAAACCTTAAGCTAAAATGAAAACAAACTCCCTCAGAAGCTCCGCCCCCACACATTGAAGAGCATTGCGAAGCCAAGGGCATTATTGTTGTGAGAGGTGTTCGCCACTTTGTTTATGTTCCTATTTACGGAGCCAGAGCGGGATATTTATTCAGCACTCACAGAGAAAGGTAAGGTAGCGAAATGTAAGGAGATATTTGGTGAATTTGCTGACTACACCTTTAATATGCATGACATTTTAATTTGATCAATTTAAAATGTAACGTACAACACTATGAAGTGTATTAGCTTACAGTATCTTACAATAGTAGCTGACTACACCTTTAAATAAGAGGAACTGCTCTCATGGAAAGGCATCAAGATGTGAATCCAACGCACACGATTGGACAAAGTACATGTGCATATTCTTTATTCCCCGTCACACATGCTTGCTCTCCTTCTCATTCCCAGTCCCTTTCACAGTCTTGCAGCAACGTCTCAGAGGTCTTCTCCACCTCCCCCTCCACCTCCTTGTGTCCGTACTCGTCTGTGGTTTCTTTCCCGGACTCCACCGCTACCTCCTCCGGCTCCTCGGCCTGCAGTTCCCAGCCCGACCTGTGTGGCAGCAGCGTCCAGCCTGCTCCCCAGCAGGGGTGCCACCACAAGCGCTCTGTGTCCATGACGTCCCTGCCTGTGTACAACAGGCAGGTGGCAGACTCCTGCATAGTGAGGGTCAGCGTAGACCTGGGCAGCCACAACGGCAACATGTACAAGAGCATCCTGGTGAGGGTGAAGCCTTGTTTTGCTTCTTTGGAAAATGTACTGCCCAGTGTATATTGCTATGTTGAACTGAAGTGTCCTGAATGATATATATACAGTCTACATCTAGTGTAGGGCCTTATGTAGCAAACGGTTTCTTAACCTGCTTATAAATGTTTTATTTATTAATAAAAAAAAAATGTTTTAAGCAAATTGATGGGATCCCAAGCCACGGCCCCTTTCACCTGCCCTCCAATACCGAGAGAAGTGGTTCTAGAGCCACGCTGGTTCTACCATCATCTTGTGCATCTGTACGGCTCAAACACAACAATCTAAAGCAGTAAACACAAACGATGGCTTTGTTGTTTTTAGCCATGTCAGCGTTATTCAGCCCACAGCCTATATGGACAGCCCAACTCCTCCCTGTTCTGAAACCTGCTGTTCAGTCCACTGTTGTTCACGTTCATTGAACTTTTAGCAAACGTTCCACCATCCTGAACGCAGGGTCCGTCAACTGCCGTCTGTTTTTCTGAAATAGACTACTATACTGTTTGTCCAAACTAGTTACAGTAACAAGGTTGAGAAGTGAAAGGGCCGGGGCTTGGGATCGGTCAATTAAAGGTGTCGTTAGCAATTGTAAGCTATACAGTTTTTGTCAAATTCATCACCTCACGGTCGCACGGTAGCTATTGGGAGGTGTATTTGTTTAATCAAGTTCAAATATGAACAAGGTTACTGCAGAATGCCTGACTCCAGCGTTTAATATAGAATGTATTAAAGTATGTGTGTAATGCCCAGCCATAAGCTTGACTGTGTATGTGAGCAACATATAACGTCACACACCTCAGCATTCAATATATATGATTCAAACTAAAAATGTGTTGAAATGTAGTGAGATACAGAAACAGATACAAAACATAGATGTAGTTAAACCCAATGGCCTTCTTTGTTCATTATCATTCTTGCCTGAGAGAATATTCTAATTACGAGAAATATGGTAAATAAGGCAAATGATCAGAAATGCTCAAGATCGTTTGGGGTTTTGTCATGTGGCCATTACATTTTGCTTCATCACAAAATTACAATAGGCCCCGGGGGTGAAACAGGGAAATCCATGTTATTGGTGGGAGGTAGAATTCTTATTATTTTTTAAAGACAAAGCAAATTACGTCCAAATTGTGAGATAGCTTTTTGTTTATGAGTCTTTTGACTCTGTTTGTCTTTCATAGCTGACCAGCCAGGACAAAACTGCCCAGGTGATTCAGAGAGGTTTGGAGAAGCACAATTTAGAGCATATGAGCTACCAGGACTTTACGCTTACGCAGGTTGTCTCTCAAGAAAGAGGTAGGATACAACTCACAAACTGACATGGACATGTTTACATGGACACACATTCAGATTCCATTTTCGCAACATTGTCGTATAAATCTGTGTTTCCCTGCATGTTTTAGATTCCTGCTCCAACACATTCAAATGAATGGGTCGCTATCATTCTCTGTAAAAGCCTGGCAGCGACTCATTCATTTGAGTCAGGTGTGTTTGAGTATGGAGACATCTAAAACATGCTGGATTGATATGATTTATATTGCCATTATACATACTGTAATTTGCCAGATAATCAATGTACTCTATTTGTTTACTTTTCAGAGCTGCTTATACCAGACAAGGCAAATGTCTTCTATGCTATGTCCACCACGGCAAACTTTGACTTTGTTCTGCGAAAGTATTCAAAGAGCCAGAGGAAAACACTGAGAACTTCTCGCTTTGGACACTACACCAAATAATCCTTGTTATTCTGGCAACCAAGAGGGACGTCGACACATGTAAGATGCATGAACCGATAGACATGATGGACACGAGTGAAAAGTTCCTAGGAAGTTTTATAGTTGATACTCAATACTCTGGAAATACATCTTCAGTCACTTTGAACCAGGAAAACTTAAGAATACGAGGAACATAATTGCACTTTATGAACAATGCATATCTTAGTAACAATTGGAACAGAAGATCAATCTTAAATTGAACACATTCCTTAAGAGGGTTTCCCTGGTTGTTCTGTTAGTGTTAGAAGAACACCACCAGATCCACAATAAGCTCAGCGAGAGCATAATGCTTTGGTTTTAGCTTTGGGAGTATTTATTTTAACTTATTTCTTTATAGCATACTCAAGCAAACATGTACTCATACTCACACAAACTCTGTGGTATTGCCACACACTCCATGGGCAGCTGAAACACCAGTGTGGTGGGCAACCCGCGCTCAAGACAGTGATCTATCGATATGTGGACATTGACCAATCACTGACAGACTCCAGATGTGTCCATACACCTCTAATAACCTTAGTTTAGGTGCCAAATGCTCTAAGAAGGTCATGCAGTAATCAGTAAATGAGGCCTGCAGCTTGGCTTTGAGCCACAGATGGTTAATGCAGTGTTTGGTGCTGAGGCCTTGGACCACACTGGGAATGTTCTCGCACGGATTACGATGTTCCCTGGGGTATCGGCCCGGCTGTGAGCGTGTCGCCGCGATACCGAGCATGTGTGGTGGAACAGCGGTGAGACAGCCCAGACTGGCTAGATGGCATTCCAGTCCATTCTATCCATGGCAGCAGCAGTGACTCTGATGGACAGCGCTTTGAGGAGGTCACATGAGCAAGATGGATTCATACCAAAAAGATCTAGAATTAGTGCATGAGATACATGTGTTTGTTAGTGTGCGTGTACGTGTGTATGCATTGCTGTTTGTGGAGTAGAATTTCAGTGTTAGTCTTGTGGTAAGCATAGTTTTATATATGTTTCTACTGTGGTAATTGTTTAGCTGAGCACCTTCTGCTTTTTCTAAGTCACTTGAACTTGTTTCCTGGCTAATACTAAATTTCACCTGCTATTGTGCATTATAATTTTACGCATGGATATCATCTTGGATGGAAAGTGAGGACACACACAGTATAATGGTAACACGGTGTGTTTTAGATAATACTATAATTTCTAATGAAATAAGAATTTTGACCCATTATCACTGATACAGTGCTGAAATTACATATATGTGAAGGGCGTCTACGTTAACTCCGCTCAACACTCATTTAGCGTAATTTAAGCATTAGCCTATATTTTATGAAGTATGAACACATTCTTGCAGTAATAGGGCCCTAGTACATGAGATAATAAAGTAGTCAGATACAATCTTACTTGATTATATTTGAGGAAAGAAAAATATTTACAATGTATGTAATTTGACTGGATTTGACTGGAGCTGCCAACTCTTGTTGTCTAAACATGGTTTTATTGTGACCTAGTTTTTATTTTTTTATTTCAGTGTGATGAAATAATTATTAATTCTAATGTATGATTATTAAGAAAACTGCTTCTAAAAAAAAAACAATTAACTAAAATAAGTTGCAAACACCATTTCATACAATGTATTCATTCAACATTAATAAACTAGGCCAAATCTGGTTTTGTGTTGCCTAAATTATTTTGACTATGAAATTATTTGTTAAAGTTTGCAGGACAATGTATGTGAAATTATTGAAAAGTTAAACAATAAATATTATATATTTTTTGTCATATTGTATTGTATCGATACCAAAAAAGAAACTGACATGGCATTCCTGGACATGACTGACTCCTAGAGGCACAATAATAAACAGCCGTGCTGGTAAGGATGCTAATAGGCAATGAATCCCGTGTGGAGCGCGATACTTAAAGTTTTAAAGTCATAATCAGCAAAATCTTTGTTTATTAAGATAAATGTATGTTAGTGTTGACATAACTACAATCCCAATCAACTTTATTCAAGGTAAGATAATGCACTGTTGCCTGCTGCTAGTTGCTATCATACGAAATTAACGGAAAGCTGCTCCTATGTTTGTGTGCCGCGTCTGCAGCTTACTGCCGCTAACGTGTCACAGTTGCGGCCGTGTCCTGGGTGGATTTCTGTCTTCCTTTTGTTTTTGTGGTTCTCCAGTCCTTGGCCGTGTGTTGATTGTTGCCCCTCGTTGCCTTTATCCAAATGTCTGTCTTGTCTTCCTGTTCTTGTCAAGTCAATCTTATTTATATTAATCACGTTGCAGTCTCAAAGGCCTTTAAACCTACATTTCACATGGTAACATAAAATAAAGTAATTGTAGAGCTAGGGATATATTGTTGTAAAACATGTTGCACCTCTCTCCTCTGTAGCTGTAGCGTATAGCAGAATTAGCTATCTACCAACGCTAGATGGCAGTAGATAGCTTTAATAGCTTGGTGAGCAAGTGGCGAGTCAATAAAATAGACAACATTTACACACATACACCACATGGATGCAGTAGGCCTACATTATAACATTGGTACATGCTACCATTTCTCTGCAGCACTACATGTATAATGTATTAGCCTATTTATTAGGGTGTGTTTAGTAGCCTATGTCCTAGTTAGGGTAGGGATGGATAATGGATTCACGTTAGATATACATCTGCTTACTGGGCAACTTCATGTTTGGGCACATATGTGGCAGATTTGTCCTTAACTATTTGTTTTCAGTGCTGTTTCATTGTAAAGTGGATATTTTTAACAGCTGGCTAGTAGACCACCATGTTTGTAACCCTTGCTTCCACCTGTCTCAGCTGATAAGACTGTCTGTCTACGATTAGACCTAAATCTATGCCGTATTGAGTGCTGGCTCTCCATTCACCCATTCTGACTGTGGTAGACGCACCATCAGCAGATGGGTCCCGGACCAGGGTGGATTCAGTAGATACAAAGGCCTTTTCGTGCTGCAGCTCACTGTGTGTGTGTGTGTGCGTGCGCATGATGCATAGCCCATAGGTCAGCACTTCTAGAGGAGAAATAGGACGCAGCTCTCTCCATACGCTCTCATGTATTATGTATGTGGACGATGTCCAGCCGTGAGCTTGACTGCGTGTGTATGTGAGCTGCATGTAAGTTCACAAGACATATTATCTGCACACCTCAGCACTTAACATGTTAAATTCAGCCTCTTCAATACGGTCTTATTTTCACTGTGCTATTTTGCGCCAGAATACCACAAAGATTTGAGTCCTATTTGAACAGGACATTTGTTTGTCTTTTCGAAACAGCAATTCAATTGATGTGATACTGGGTTTAGACCTCAATCAATGTGCAGTCCCTCTGACCTCTGGAGGCTTGCTATTTACACATTCTATCTCAAAACCTTGAGCATTTACATATAAACATGGCATGACTCATGAAACCCATTCTTCTTATTATTTGAACAATGACTTCTTCCACTCACAAGGCCATCTCAAGTATGTTTATTTGAAGTATGGTTATCATTATTAGATCGACTAGGCTATAATGGATACTGCTGGCTTGACATTTTACTCCAATTTGTTTTCTAAAATTTCCATTTTCTTCTAAATACACAAAAATCACTTTCTTGGAGATTATGCTTTCTGTGTAGAGACACAATGCCAGCAGGCCTGCCTATTGTTTTGACATTTGGGAGTTTTGTAATTACATGACTGAAGGTCTGATAATGTGAAGAAAGTGTTGGGCAACACTTTTCACAGACGTCTGCAAACACGCGCGCACACCTACACACACACACACACGCACGCACGCACGCACGCACGCATACACACACACACACAAGTTTTAACCCAGTGACTATAGGCTAGGCTGGTTTCCACTCCCCTGCTAGACTCTCCCAGGCTGCAGAATACCATTTAATAGTTTCCTACTGCTTAGAGCCAGAGGAAGGTATGGTATGTGACAACGTATTGCCTATGTGCCTGCATTTGTGTGTGTGTGTGTGCCCAAATGCAGGCAGAGTTGACGTGCTGTTTTCAACATTTCAAGTGATGTGACATCTGAAACCTGAAAGTGCACCAGAGCTTGTTGTTTGTTGCCAGTGCAGGGTAGTTGTAGCGGTGATAAACACAACCCTGTTCCCCATTGTGAGAGGAAGTGGGGAGGGGGGGTCGTATTGCGGTGAATACTGACCCTTTCTATGCAACGCCACAACCACACACACACACACACAAGAAAAACACACTACACTTGCAAATGCGATGTTGGCTGCGATGTAACGGCATGACGCTCACATGTTTGCACAGCAAGTTATACAGATGTTTTGTTGCCCACGGAAGTTATTCATAGCTTGCAGCATGATTATAAGTGATGGCAGTTTAAAAAGCAAATCCATAGCCTTTATTTTCTCTCCTTATCGCCAAGCAGTAGCTGGCCCTGTCTCGTCAAGCACGATAGAAGTGAAGCTGGTGAAATGGTCTGGTCCTATGAATGAATATCATATATGATATAATATATGAAGTGCTCAGACACACAATTTCTGCTGTATTAATTTGGTGATATTGCTCCATTGCTGGCTTTATATTACTACTACCTCCACTGACTTGAGGTAGGAGATTATTAAAGTAGTATGATTAAAGGGGGTACAAAGCATTATGCATCATTAGAGAAAACATTCATCTCTTGTCATCTTACAAATGTTGTTCCATCCTTGTGTTTCTATTTATATGTGGAGGTAGATGTTATATTTCCATTAACGGTAATGCAACGTCTGTAACCTCCAGGGCAGATGCAGTACAGTACATGTTGATATCAGTACAGCTATAGAGACTTGCTCTAGTGGTCTGGACCACGTTTCATTGCTGCAGATATATGCTTCTGCTTCTGTACAAAAGTGTCAATGAAACACATTCTTTCATTTAGAAGTTGCTTGTTTCAACATGTTTCTTAAAATGAATTCCACATTCGCTTCAGAAATAGGCTAATGTCTTTTCCACACTCTCTTCCTGAGGTCTCCTCCTCCTAAGGTGTCTTGCAGTATGACTCATTCTATGACGTACACACCTCCAGCCTCTCACACGCTTGGCTGAAACACATGGCTTCCAGACAACACACTTGATGTTGTCACGTTCGTTCGTTCTTTCTTTCTATCTTTCTTTCTTTCTCCCCCATATCTCGCT
>JAODUK010052839.1:0-17500 GCA_027564635.1 Typhlichthys eigenmanni
TCCCTTGCTGAAGCTGCTGCCCCCGCGACCCGACTCCGGATAAGCGGGAGAAGATGGATGGATGGATGGATGGATGGCAGAGTGACCATAGGGTTCTTGGTCACCTCCCTGACTAAAGCCCTTATCCCCATATCGCTCAGTTTGGCCGGGCGGCGAGCTCTAGGAAGAGTCCTGGTGGTTCCAAACTTCTTCCATTTAGATGATAGAGGCCACTGTGCTCATTAGGACCTTCAATGCTGCAGAAATGTGCCTGAAGCCTTCCCCAGATTTTTGCCTCAATACAATCCTGTCTCGGAGGTCTACAGACAACGTGGTACTATGTAATTACTAGTAACAACTATCTTTGATATTTAGCTGTTTGTCGCATGTCCCACACTTGACCAATGTGATGTAATGGTATATGGATGGACTGCATTTATATAGCACTTTTATCCAAAGCACTTTACAGTATTTTTGCCTCACATTCACCCATTCATACTCAGATGGTTATTTCTGCCATGAAAGGTGTGACCAACCACCGGGAGCAGTTGGGGGGTAGGGGGGTTAGGCTGTGATATGCTTTTCATGTTAATTTGTGTACTGTGTATAGCTTAATTATTGTAAGAGTTAAAAGTGGCTTAATGTAAGCAATGCTGGAGAAAGATAGCTCTTCAGCCCGCATTGGATGAGCATTGCCAAAGCTGGTATAAGCCTTAGTGATGTGTGGTGCCTCTGTACCAATTTGTTTGTTTTACATTTACATAACCAAGACTGTGTAGCATCACTGGATTTTCTTTCTGTGCGCACAGAACAGACCAGACAGCAAGTGTGAGGAGATCCCTGAATTTTACAAAAACGGCTAGGCTACATTATTAGCCATACACTGAAGATAGATAGCATGACTATTTGAATAAAGTTGAACGTTGGGCATCTTTCCAGTCGCAAAGTCGCCGGCAGATAAGTAAAGGGTGCTTATCTTGTCACATACATATAGCCTACATGTAGCGAACTTAATTAATCCTTTGCATTTAACCCATGCATCCCTCACCGGAGCAGTAGGCAGCCACTGTGCAGCGCCCGGGGATCAACTCCAGATTTACACCAGCCTCACTGGTCACATGGCACTGACTGGAGAATGAACCCAACATGATTTTTCAGCCGCTTTTTCGACCGGCGATCAGTTGAAATTAATTAGGTTATGTAGCTAGTCGCTTAGACTGTAGCTGGCAGTGTGAATGTGTGCATGCTTCATGTTGATTTAATGTAGCCTATATCAGCCTAGCCTATTAATAAAGCAGCGATGGAACATTCCAACCTGGGCAGAGAATGATGGCACGTACGGCAAGTATGTTGAGGCCTTGACATACGATGTTTGTGTCTGTGTATGTTGTACACGGCAAGTTGTACACGTTGTACAAGGCAAGTATGCAAATATGTTGAGGCCTGCAAGTAGGTTGAGGCCTGTTGGCCTTACATGTATATGGGCTGGGCTCCTCTGTTCTCCTCTCGTTCACGCGCATCGCGTGCACGTGTGTGGGCCACGAACATTACTCTTATAACCAGAGCCACACTTATGTCTTATGTAGCTTTGACTTATGCTTCTGCGTCGAGCTTCACATACATTGATTAAGCCTATAGTACTAGACTAAGAACATTTTTCAATGGAGATCTTCATTACATTTTTATTTTAGTCTTGCTTAATGCGACATTTGTAATTAGGCGCAGACTTAATTGTTAATTATTGCAGATACACAACCAAGATGATTAAACAACATGTTAGAGCTACTTCCGTAAAAATATATATTTGCATGCCAACTTCTAATTTCCAATATAAAGCCACATTTGCCAATCGAAACGTGAGGAATACGATTGCCAATAGCCCACTTTTCTTCACGTTTTTTCTCTTTTTTTTCGCAAGAGCCGCTTATTTCTAATCAGGTTCGTGAAAGACTGCTGGTCTGGGAGGCGAGCATTTTTAGAAAGACAGTTGTTACGACGAAATTATATTGCAGGCGGGGAATTGCGTTTCGTGAAGCATGGTTGTGCGTTTTACAAGTCTTGCAAGCCCCAGTCGCAGAACATAGGATTGTATTAATGAGAAACGATAAACAGAGAAATGATCAACAGAAATGTAACAATATGACCTGGACGTTCATCCGATTAAAGAAATCGCCTCTGTGCAGATGACAGCCTTTATGACGGCGGTCTCATTCCTATGTTACACGAATGAACACCGATTGGTAAGTTCGCACTTTACTTTTCTTTAGTGTGATAACAAGAAATGCACATTTAAAATAAAACAATTAGATTTAGGTTCATGAAGCGCACTGCTTTGCCCTAAAAATACAACAAGAAGGGCACATTTCAAATATAACTATTAGCCCTATATTTATTTGAAGCGCACATGGTTTTCCCAACCAATGGCCATATGAATGACCGCTCAGAATTGTTTTTATGCTTTAGTGTAGGCTCAGAATTTTTTTTATGTATTAGTGTAGACTTTGTTTTCATGTAACAATATAGGCAACTGTAGTAGGCCTAGCCTATGTTATATAAACATTCAAGCGTTTACTTTCACTTTCAGAACTGCTGTCCCTGCAGTCTACTAATAGCTTTACCCCCTCAGAATGGACCACAATTTCATTCCTGCGACATCTGCCGAGTGTTTATCAAAACTGAGGTCTGGCTTTCTTTCTTAATTCTGAGGTAGGCTTGAAATTCTTTTGGGGGAAATGACACATGTTATTATGAAGATCGCATAAACAAAATAATTGAAAATCTGACTATTTAAAGTTATATTAGCTATTAACCACACATTAGATCTGAAGAGCTATTTTGGTCTCTAATACATTTTTTATCAAAGGCCTATCTAGCTTTCAGGTCACATGCCATCACAAAATCGAATTAATAAAATTTCCATTCTCCTATTGCCTCATAGTAGTGGCCCTACAATACAGCTTTGTAAATTCAATATTCATAATGTTAGTGCTGCCACCCCAAAATACGCACACTGCTCCTGTATAATATAACTTTTATCAGTAGGGTTTGTTGCCAATTCAGCGGTCTGTCCTATAACCATGGTCACAAACATGGACTACTGCCAGTGCTGGTCACTAACCACTAGGGGTGCTGAAGCTAGTGGTCCCATGAGTGGTCCGGACTAGTTGCCGTGGTCATTATCACGGTCCCTGTTGTCATTATCATGGTCCCTGTGGTCATTATCATGGTCCCTGTGGTCTGTCTTGTGGTCCCTTATGAGTTTCACTACTACGGCATTTCATCTCTAATTTCATGGTTGTTTGTTCAGACATCAAAAATATGTTTTATAAATACCTTTCAAATTGGCATGCGTTGTTTCCTAAGCACAATATCTGGTGTAATTAAGAGGTTTGCTTAAAAAAAAGTTTTTAATAACAGTAATTGGTGCTACTGTAGCATAAACGCAACTCGAGTCTGCAAGACAGGCATGTATTGAGTGATGCACTGTGCACATCAATAACTACATTAGATTAGTATAAGAAATAGCCTGCTTAAATAATGTGTTGACCTTAACATTGCTCGTTTATAAATATGCACTCGAAATTGTATCCCCTGCCGGAAACGGATTTCCGTTTTATCATGCAAACATATATTCCCGTGATAAACAAAGACATATTCTATCTTTGTTAACTTTAACGTTTCTTGTTAAATCAAATATCACTTTGTTGCAATGTATTGCTATGGTATAATAATTTTTATGGTATAATATCACTTTGTTGCAATGTATTGCTATGGTATAATTTAACCTTCATTCATGAAATAATGTGCTTAGTAGATGCATGGCTGGTTATCAATGTTATGTTCCTTCACAGGGGTGTGTGTCTAAGTTGCCACCAAATGTATGTTGTTGACACGAACAACAATGAACTACATTCTGCCTCTGGACGGCGAGGCGGAATTAATGCGCAATATTAACACATGCTGAAAATAAACCATATGTGGTTAAAAACCCGTAATGCTTTGTTCTAACTAGCAGTCAGCAGTAAAGCAGTCATAGCCTCACGTTAACCCAGCTACTTGGAAGTCAGGGTGGGGTGGGCAGTGGCTTAACTGTTAATTTAAAGCAACAGTCAGTGAAAACAGAGCTTTATCTGGTCATACCCCTTTTCCACCAACGCAATGAGAGTCGTCCGTGTGACCATGGTCATAGGACAGACCCCTGATCTGGCTACAACCCCCTCACTTTTACACTATATCCCATTCAGTCCATGTTTTTGTGATACATAACTACATGTAGATCTAATTTCACGATCATCTGTGGTACAAATTGAATTTGATGTTTGTCAATCTGGTCAAACAAATTGATGTAGACAAAAAAACAAGAAAATGCTATTACCTCATTGCTATACATATTTGAAAACAGCTGATGTTCCAATGCATGATCATCTTTTCTTCTGTCATAGCTTCATAAGTACATCTGCATATGCAACTACAGCTGTGCAACCAACAAAAGACGTACAGGATTGTTTGAAGAGAATGAAATCTAGCATTGAGGTGAGAGGAGAAATGTAGGTAGTCCATAATGCTATGGCTGAGATCAATAATAACAAATGTACTCCATCATGCCCTGATGGCTAAGAGCAATAATAACATGAATATTCATATTTTGTCCTACAATAACTTAACATGCTTACCGTACTTATAATATTAATAAGGGAGTAATGCATGTTTTCTTTTCTGAATCATTTTTAGAAATCAGATGCTCTGTTATATGCCCCATCACTTGATGAAATTACTGTAAGTTGTCTAAATATCATACATAATTACAGAAAAGCAATTCATCACAATTAAATAATGTACTCCTTAAGATAAAAATGTCCTTGTTATATTTATAGCTGTAAACACATTGTTATTTTGGATTTGGTAGCAATTCTTGTAGCCTGGATTCTATCCCATGCCTCTCAGTATTGAGGTTTAGCTGTGTATGGGTCTGGCCCAATTGTTCCCAGAAGCAGTGCTAGGCTTGCTCCATGGTTGGTGTGGTGGCTGGGCGAGCTGGGTTCATTCAAATGAGCTTCTTTCTTTCTCTCTCTCTCTCTCTCTCTCTCTCTCTCTCTCTCTCTCTCTCTCTCTGTCAGATCATTCCCCAATGTGACTGTTTGCCAGTGACTCTTCGATCATGTAGTAAAAATGCTCGTCACAATGTCAATTTTAATTAAACTTTTAATTTATCAAGGATATGTCACTTCTTGAGAATTGTCAAAATAGCAAATCCACGTAAATCTGGTGGCACTATTTTGTTTGTTTTATTGTTTGCTTGTGGCGTAGTGTGATCCTGTCAGTGGTTTGTCGCCCATCCAATCTGATAAATGCTGACCAAGGGTGCATTTGGTAACATTTGCTACAGTTTGTAAACGTTTTTACTTGGAGGCTCCAAGGAAATTTCATGGACAATGGTTTATTTTTATAAGCCACACTATAGATACAACTGGCCAATAAAAAAAAATCTACTCATTACTCCTGAAAGACCAATGCCATTTGAGTTCTTTGAATGTAAATTATATGTAACAGTATTGTACGTAGCCCGAAACCTTCACTGTGGCTTAATGGGGGCTAGATCCAGGCTAGAAATATTGCACTACCAACACTGCCTATTACAATATAAGCCCTTTTCACACATTGTTCCTGGTAAATTACCTGCATGTGTCACGAGTCAACCAAGTCCCTCTGCCACCTAGTTCCTTCCCCTACATTTTGCGTGTGCGTGCACAATCATCTCCCAGGCCAGTTTCCTGCTCCTGAGCCAAGGACCAATCAAGGAGGCTTCGCGGCTGGGCCTCGTTCGGCCTCGTTAGTAGTTTAAAGCCCACAGACTTTAATTGTTCTCTGTTAGATCGTCTTGACTTGTCCCTGAGACACAAGCTGTTGTTTTTGGTAGTCTTGGTAGTCCTTACACTGGCTGTTTTGTGTTGGATATATTTTTTGCAAGCCTTTGTTCAAGCCACGCCCTTTATTAAATCATTTTTGGAGTTTATTCTGCTTTTGAGTTCTCTTTGACTTCCTGAGTGTGACAGCATGACCATGCAGGCACAGCTAGTGATTTCCCATCCGGGGACATTAACCTCTTGCGCCTGTTCAAACATGCTGTGGTAATACAGGCATAGTTACAATAGCCTGGAAAGTCCAGCAGATGGCAATAGAAATGGTGGGAAGTGGGAACACGTGGGAGCAGATACACAGGTTTATCGACCCCTGCAGGGGTATGTGGCATGTGTGAAAAGGGCTTCAGTAGATTAACATACAGCATGGTCAACACGGTGAATGAGTTAGAGGACCCAGTGAATGTAGCAAAGCATGACATACTGTAAAGTCAGATTGCTTGACAGTTCAGTGTATTAGAGCAGGTCTATATTTGAATTAGTGAAGTAGAAGTTCAGAATTCACTGCCCAATTGTCTAACAAGTGTTCAATGTATTCCCCCCCACCGGTCCTTCTAGGAAAAATGTAAATTGAAGTCCCTCAACTGTTATTTGAAGGAGTTATATGTGGTGTTTTTAGAAGAGAATTTATGGGGAAGTGAGGATGCTAACTGCGTTGCACATTTCGGCTTTTCACAAGATGCTGATGTAAGTTTAAATTTTTTACAGTCATTATGTTTCATATTTAAAATTCCTAAATCCTGTTCTCACTTTGTCATTATGAGGTATCCACGGTGTGTAGAATGTTGAGGACAAAATAGGGGTAAATTATCTATGGCTACTGTGCAGTATACGCTACAGCAAAAAAATAAATAAAGAATTGGACCTCATGCAAGACACACTGGTAGGGAATACTAGTTGCAATTCCACTTGCATGGTTCTTATTGGAGTATGCAGAGTTTTATAGTCCACTAAAGAAAGATGGCTAATAATCAGGCTGGCTTTTCTCCTCAGAGGAGCAGAATGAAGGTCAAATTAGGTATCTGAGCAGCTCACTGCAGAGAAGGAGCGTCTGCAGTAGAACGTTCCCTCCACCAGTGACCTGCTCAAAGCCTGCCAGGAGGAGAACCTCTCTCTGTCGGGGGGCAGAGGGCCACCCTCCCCCGACAACGCCCCACCAAACAGTACCGACGTGCCACATTCCAGTATGTCACCATGGCAACATATAGCTGTGGCCACAAGGCCAGCTCTGTCACAGAAAATTGAGGGGTCCGATGACGACAGTTAGCACTCGTCTCCTTCCACTGCCGATGGTTGTCACCACCAAACTGAAATCTTTTAGGATGAAAAATAATACGCTTAGAACATCCTGGTTGCATAAGTGTGCACACCCTCTTATAACTGGGGATGTGGCTGTGTTCACATTCAAACTCGTGTTAAATAGTAGTCAGTACACACCTGCGATCATTTAAAGTGACTGAGTAATCCTAAATAAAGGTCAGCTGTTCTAAGGATTTTCCTGACCTTTTATTAGTTGCATCTTCGAGCAAAAGCCATGGTCCGCAGAGAGCTTCCAAAGCAATATAGGAATCTCGTTGAAACGTATCAGTCAGAAGGATACAAAACAATTTCTAAGGCTTTAGATACAGTACCATGGAACACAAGGAAGACAGCCATCATGTGGAGAAAATATGGCACAGCAGTGACATTACCAAGAACTGGATGTCATATGTATTATGATCTGATGAAACCAAGGTTTAACATTTTGGCCATAATTGCAAAATGTATGTTGTGCAGTGTGGTTTTTGCACAAATCACCCACAGAACACCGTCCACAGTGAAGAATGGTGGTGGCAGGATCATGCTTTGGGGTTGTTTTTATTTAGCAGGAACCAGGGCCTTAATCAAGGTGGAGGGAATTATGAACAGTTCCAAATACCAGTCAATTTTGACATTAAACCTTCAGGCAACCTACATACAAATCAATGGCTGGGCCATTCCAAAACATACAAATCAATGGCCCAGCCAGAGCCCAGACCTGAATCCAATTGAACATCTGTGGGGTGATCTGAAGAGGGCTGTGCACAGGCGATGTCCTTGCAATCTGACAGATTTGCAGGGTTTTTGCAAAAAAGAGTGGGCAAATATTGCTAAGTCAAGGTGTGCATTGCTAATAGACTCCTACCCAAAAAGACAGAGTGCTGTAATAAAATCAAAAGATCCTTCAACAAAGTATTTGTTTAAGGGTGTGCTTGTTTATGCAACCATGTTATTGTAAGTTTGTATTTTAGATTTTTCCCCATTTGTTGTTTGTTTTTCAATTGAGTTGTTAACGTTATAGTCTCTTTTTTACATCACAAAAAAAAAAAACAGGTGTGCAGACTTATTACGTATATCCACTGTAGGCTAAGTGGCGCTTACTCTTTTAAAAAATTAAAACCTGAAAAGTCTATTGCACAAATAACGTTGTAGCCTAGGCCTACTTAATTTACAGATTTGTCAAACATAACTATATTAACACTTTACTTTAGCCTACATGTTAGAAGCATAGAATGAGGTCGTAACTCCGCAGCAAAGCTGTGCTGAGCATGCATAGGCTATGGATGTCTGGCAATTGACTATTGTCAGCGTCGGATCATCAAATGACACACTGTTAACCTGCGCTATATATGCATAACAGGCCAAAATGATGTTGCTTTCTCTGGCATGCAGGCTATATGCTTCCTCCTGCTGACTAGACTGGTCTACACTTGAAAGCCTGTCAGAAGCAGCCTATGGTCTAAAAACAACTCACAGATAATTCTCCGCCACCTCTACTATGCTGCACGCAAGTAAGATGACGTGAAAACTTGCGTACACGAGTTGAGACCTGACGTGAGATTTGATCGTTGCCACCGCTCACGTCCAAATGGGTCCAGATTAATAAATGCAGACCTTTGCCTGGAAATGATCGTACGCAGATTTCTGTAGTACGCACGTTTCATAAATGAGGGCCTTACAATAGCTGACTATACCTTAAATCTTTTAACCTGAACAGATAAGTTACCCAATTATTTTCTGAAGATGAGAAAAATATAAACGTCAAGAAAGAATGTCTAATGATGTTCTTGCATGAGGTCCAGTACCTAGAACTAGAACGAAAAAGGTTTTATTTGCCATCATCTATAGCACCAATGGACGTAGAACAGCTTAATCAACAATAATCAACAGTGGTGTAATTTAATATTGATAGGATTTATGTTATTTCTGATTGTATCTCTCTTTCAGGGCACCTGTCCATGTGAGGCATACACTGTACAAAATACAACAACATTCTTCAAGAGACTGATAGAGCTATTGCAGAGTTCCAATTAACCAGACTTCAAAAGTATGGTTAAGAAATAATATAGTGGGAATAAGTACAGCACTGGCTTCATATTAATCGTGCTGGAAAGTGGCATTGTGGAAACACAAATCAACCCTGGACATCTTTACAATTATGAACACAACAATGGCTATAAAGCACGAGCAAATGGACATTATTGCCAATGCAATCCATCTACTGACATGGCATACTTTACCAGTATAGCGGAGCTGGTGCCTGGAAACAGGTCAAATGCTGGTATTTTTCTGGATGTGGGAGGACACTCAACAACACACTAAAAACAGTGAGAACGGCAAACTCTGTCACACAGAAGATTCAACAAAAAACACTGCTATTAACAAGCTAATGCAACACTATTTATTGCCAGTGAACTAATACTTGCTGCAACAAGTGTATATTTACATTATGTATAAAAGTGTATGTGTATATACAGTACATATATATATACACACACAAACACATACATATACGCTGTGTATACTGTGTGTGTATATATATATATATCTTACACACACCCTCACACACACACACACACACAACTAAAACAAAAAGTAATAAAAACATTAAATCAGAATGGCATCAACAGAGTTTAACTTAAAAGTTATTTTAACATTGTTATAAAACAAAAACAAAAATTCTAATTTACTTTAAATGTGATTTACTTTTAACTGAGATGTTGAAGTGGATGGAAACATTACATTTCCACAGAGGAGAATTATATTCAACCAACTTTTAATGTTAAAACCTATTGGGTCAAACCAATCTGTCCAAATTTAACTTTTATTTATGTTATACAGTACTGTGGGAGGTCACATTACTGACAGCACGATATTCTCAACACAAATCACCATATCAAACTACAAAACAAATGTGTAAAATAACTTTTTTCTACACTGAAACTATACATGAAATGTATAGTAAGAGGTTCTAAACATTGTACATACATTTAAGTATTATTTAATATTACAAAAATAAATATTTTCCATATATTTACTGTACACAGTAGACCAATGATTTTCTTTATTATTACCCGCATTATATTTTACATTAGAGCTATACATAATAGAATCCTAGGATGTACCTCAATATATAAATATGGAAAAAAAATTAACTTTAAAATGTTTTAAATAATCTCTCATTTCTGCTTCTTATGTTATTCCTATGCCCTGGAAGGTTGGTCCATATTAGCCACCAGCTCATAAGCATATCCAAATATCTGACGTCACACCATAACAAGAATGTTTGTTACTGAATAACATTTTCTGGTTTTGAGTGTTCTGTCTCCAGAGAATGTGCCTCAATGATGCTTAGTTGGTACACAACAATATTGACTGAGAACATAATAATAAAACTATACATATTGAAACTAGGTGTCACTTTGATAGGTCTCAGTGCTGAAATGTGACCAAAAGAACAAGTGCATTTAAGGGTTCAGTAATAACACAATTTATATCCAATATAATATCCAGCATATCTTTGAAGAATTTAAATAAAATCTCACAAAATCTACACCACATTTGCAGTTTTGACAACATGTAATCATGTTTCCAAGCCTTTCTTCATCAGGAGTCAACTTTGCCATATGTCCCTTCTGGGGGTCGATAGCACTTAGGAAATGTCATCAACTGGAATATGTTGAATGCATATTTTCTGCACTTAATATTCTTGTGTACATTCTCAATTCGACATCCTTCTCTGATGATCAAACATTGTTGCGAAGTAATGCAAATGAAAAAGAAAAGGAACAAAAACATACATGAGACGTTTTGCAAAATCATTATGGACACAGTCACTAAAACGATCCTGTGGTCTCACACTGGTCTTTACTTCTAAATTGGCCAAAGTGCAAATGCACAAGAGAACCATTCATAAATAAAGTTATCAGTTGTCTTACGAAGCAAATGCAGCAAAACTGGACAGTGAGATGTCAAACATTCTATTCTTTGCAGTCTAAATGAGGTCTAATTTGACAAATGTACTCAAAATGGGCAATCGTAAAGGGTCTTTAAAGATTAATTCCAGTACCCTTCCCCCCCACAACTATGGCAATGATTAGTCATCAAATCAACCTAATCACTACAGTAAATATCTTATCAGGACTCACACATATGATAGATTAGTCATCATAACTATAAACTGAATTGGTGAATTTGATTTTGTTTGCAAACACCACAGTTGAATGAGGTGGGAAAATGTAACTCAGCTGGGAAAGGGTAAATTCAGTTATAACACTATGATCTGTATAGAGATAACAGGATGTTGATCTTTGTATGGTTGGAATAAAGGGATACACACTGCCTGCTGAAACAATGCATTCCGGCTACTTATTATGGGATCTTGACAGCATGCCTCAATGTGTCTTCAGTGCAAGACACACAATACTGTAAGTTACACGCAGAGGACTTTGGAGAGACTGAAAGGTGTGCAATGCCAGACATGATTTCACTTTCTAACTTGTGTTGTTAGTGCCTCCTGTAAGGAGTCAGCACATATCCATGCAGTGCTTTTTATCTTTGCTTCAGATTAAGTCTCTACTATATGGTAATATGGTGAAATTAAAACATTCACCTTCAGAAACTAAACAAATGTGTGTAATAAGCTACAGATATACTGTAGAGTGGAAATAAGACAGCACAGATCCTTATCACACAATGGATCTCATAGCTCAAAGGGCAGGACCTGGCTTCCTGATAATTGACGCCAGCAAAAGCTTTAGTCATAGTCATCATACTTTAGTATTAGTTTTACCCATTGTCCCATACAGTACACACCCAAATTAACAATAGACGGACTCTGATATGAAGTGTGATGTTATATGCATTTAATGTTAATTTGTATAAACTGTATTGTATAAGCTAAAAGTGGCGTAAGCAATGCCAGAGAAATATATTTTTAATCAAAATACACCTGTTCGTTCAGTGCTCCAAGCTCCCTGTATACCATATATACTATAGGTTGGAACACTGGATTTTCTTTTAGTGTGTACAGAACAGACAGCTATTGGACCTTGAAGACATATTTCCTGAATTTATTTATTTTTATTACACTAGAATAGTTTACCGCCTCTTTAGTACTCCACCCAATATGAATTACCTAAATTATTTTTGGTCGGTGAACAAATTTGGAAAATCTAAATAAAATATATTACAGTATCAAGTCAAATTATTAACAATAATGTAAGTATTATTGTATATTGTAGTATTTAATCATTGTATACTATATTGGATTTAATGTACTACACTATTATTATAATTATACTATTACAAAATCTCATCACAATAACAGTAATGCTTAATGTAGGTTGCTCAAACTAACCTACCTCTTAATAACCAAAAATAAACCACCGCAATCAAACGACAGCAATAAGCAATCCACGAAAGAAGCGAGACATGACATTGTCAGCAATTTATTGGTATTTTGCAAGCAGAAAAACAAGACTTAAAATGAGCCACACAACCAGTAAGTGGGAGCTAACGAGTAGCAGGGCAATGGGGTAAAAGTGGCGCGACGCCGGCTTGTTATCTGACAGGATGCCCGCCTCAAGGTCTTCCCATGGCCCAACATCCGCCTGGGTCAGTCGACTGCAGGGCGCGCACAAGTGTGTGAAAGAAATGCCACCACAAGAACAGAGAGACAGAAGCACTACTGTGTTAGTATACTGTAGAAGCAGTCTATCTGCGTCTCTATTGAGGATTCCGACCTATGTCACTGTTTTCACTGTACCGATAACGACCAGATAAACAATCGCTATGATGCGGGGACAAAACCTTTTTGACTGGAACCATTCAAATTTCCTCCTCATCACTTCTGTCTGAGAAGGTGAGACATGCTTAAAAGCTGCTGTGGGACAGGATGCACTACCGGCAATGAACCGAGAACCAATTTTTATAAGATGTTGAACTGAAACAATTAGCATTTAATGAGGCTAAAGTAGATATAGGAAATATTATATATGTGGTGACTGGTTGACAAAGGGTTTCACATCGTGAAATATCAAATGTTGTAAAGCAAAACGTGTTCTGCGATATTTTCCTTGTTGGTAGTGAATCCCGTCATATGACAGCTTTTATGCATGGTTCAGTTTGTTATCAGAACACAGTGACAAGGAGGCACCTTCTCGCAATACAAAGTGGAACACTACATTTATTAGTATGGCGGGGGCGCTAAAATCTTGTGTCCTGTGACAATAGCTCAGAACCCTCAATAGGCACTGACTGAATCCATGAGGAGCCAACTCAGGCAAGCGAGGGCAGTGATAGTGAGCTCACACAGAATGCAGCCAACAACCACAGGAATCAGGACAGACAGTGAATAGGAAGAATGAAGATACATGTGATTAGCTTTAGGGTAACTGTAATGCATGCCTGCATGAGTTGACCGAGGCTGTGAAGCAGTGATTTACACTGCTTGATGAACACATGCAGTGTTTAATATCTATCTAGAGATAGATCTCCCTTTGTGGCACTCCAGTTTGTTTTACAATATTGCTCACAGTTCATTCTCATTGGGCATCAGTATAAATGCTGTTTTACGTTAGAGACTTGCTGTAACAGCTCTCGGATTTGAAAAATGTAAACCGTATATTATTTATTCTGTAACTGTGTCTGAATACTTATTTCACTGCATATCACTCAAATGCCACAGAATACATCTGAAGTGGGGGTGAATTACAATCTAAATGCTACCACATTCAGATTTATGATATTAACGGGGAAAATTAGAAAATATGCCACTGTCCATTTCAGTGCACTCGAAGAAAGGGTTTTTGTCTATAAAGTACTTATATTGTACTGTAGTTGCTTATTGAGTGGGACCAGAGTGTGTTTTATGTACAGCAAGCTGTAGAACGAGTCACTATAACAAACATTAAAAATTATATTAAACTTTTGTTAAACCCTTAACTGTTTGCTGTTGCTTTGTTACCTCAACATTAATCATGATGGCTGGAACACAACAATGCAGCCACGGTATTCAACAACCAAAAAACTTATTTTCAACCGCCATAGATTTCTGTTGTATCTCAAAAACATAAGATAACTAGAACTTTGCTATTCTACCCTTCTTGCTCATGCAGTAATGTTATGAGCAGGAGAGTGATCTGACCAATAACAGATTGATAACCATAGACTAGCTCTAGGGGATTTGTGATGTAACAATATACACTATATTGTCAAAAGTATTGGGACACCCCTAATCATTAAATTTAAGTGTTCCAATCACTTCCATGGCCACATGTGTATTAATCAAGCACATAGGCATTCAGACTGCTTCTACAAACATTTGTGAAAGAATGGATCGCTCTCGGGAGCTCACTGAATTCAAGAATGGTACTGTGATAGGTTGCCACCTGTGCAATAAGTCCATTCATGAAATGTCATAACTACTTAATAATCCACGGTCAACTGTTACTGGTATAAGAAGATGGAAGCCACTGGGAACAACAGAAACCACATAAAATCAAACAGCAGGGTCAGCGAATGCTGAGGCACACAGTGCGCACAAGTCGCCAACTTTCTGCAGAGAGAATAGCTACAGACCTCCAAACGTCATGTGGCCTTCGGATTTGCTCAAGAACAGTGCGTAGAGAGCTTCATGTAATGGGCTTCCATGGCCGAGCAGCTGCATCCTAGCCTTACATCACTAAGTGCAATGCAAAGGATGCAGTGGTGACTGCATTGTGCCAAGAGTAAAGTTTGATGGAGGGGGTATTATGGTGCGGGGTTATTTTTCAGGACCCTTAGTTCCAGTGAAAGGAACTGTTAATGCTTCAGCACACCAAGACATTTTGGACAATTTCATGTCCCAACTTTGTGGAAACAGTTTTGGGATGGTGTTCCAACATGACTGTGCACCAGTGCACAAAGCAAGGTCCATAAAGACGTGGATGAGCGAGTTTGGTGTGCAGGAACTGGACTGGCCTGCACAGTGTCCTGACGCCAACCCAATGGAACACTTTTGGGATTAATTAGAGCGGAGACTGCGAGCCAGGCCTTCTCGTCCAATATCTGGAACTAGACGAACGGTCAAAAACTCCAGCGAACATACTCCTAAACCTTGTGGACAGCCTTCCCAGAGAAGTCGAAGCGGTTATAGCTGCAAAGGGGTGGGCCAACTTCATTTAAACCCTACGGATTAAGAATGGGATGTCGTTAACCTTCATGTGCATGTAAAGGCAGGTGTCCCAAATCTTTTGGCAATATAGTGTACATGTAGGTTCCCTCCAGAAGTTCTCATCCTGAGGTACATTAAGGTAATGCACATACTTTTCACTCTCTCCTCATTTCAGTTATTAGATGTTTTGTGAATATCTTAACTAAAGAAATAAGTGTGGAGCTGTATGATGGTATGCAGCAAGTAAGAATAGTGTATGTCATATATCTGCTATAATGTGGAAACATCCAAGATCCTTATGAGCATCAAACAATGAATATATGAGAATTGTTTTTTTATATGTTATTTCATATTAAATGGATATGATCTATTAACCTCCCTTATATGGAGAACGTTCATCACTGATCTGATATGATGGAATGTGATCTAAATCAAGTACATTTCTACCACAAATAGCGCTGATGCAAAATCACCAATGAGAAAATTAAAAGGAGCAAAAGGGTTTAGTTCTACAGATTAATACGTAATCATCCTAGAAGCCCCATTTTATAAAATGTTCAGCAATACACTTTGTCAAAAAAAATCAAAAGTTTAAACCTTATAACTATATTCGTTGTGTATTTATAACAGTCAGAAAGTGAAAAAATGGTCTGGCAACCCATATTTGAAAAACACACATTGGCCCTTATTTATCAATCTATCTACCAGCGCAGATCCGAGCACGTGTGTTCGTATCTCACCAAACAAGCGTAAGAATTATCGCACGTTGATAAATGTGGTGGTGGAAAACAGGCGTAATTTAAATACCACACCCTAAAATATGCTGGATTTAGAGGCCTCGCCCCTAGAGTTTACGACATGGAGAGTGGTAATATGTTCAAGAAGAGACATTTCTCTTGATCGGCTCGGAAAAGAGGTATGCAAAACAGCTACGCACCACCTTTGTCCTGGCCGGTAACTATAGTAGGCGTAGCCGATTGATCATAGCCTATTTAAATAGAAGGTTATGAAGCTTTTTTGTCAATTTTTATTAAGTTTCAGATCAATCAAATGTTATGGTGTTCATCTTTTAAAAAAATGAACCGGAATGTAGTGGAACACTACATATAGAAGGCTCTTTGGGCATAGGCAATATTCTGTCACCATGATCAAATAACAGCCTGTTTAATCTGTAGAACCCCGTAGGTCAAATCACCTTTCTGTCATGCATTAGTATGCCTCTATGCCTCGTTCCCTCCGCCGATATAGATTGGATTTACAAAATATCATATTTTTCCATAATCTATACATCCTATATTTAACAATATTTTGATAGGCCATCTAATGAATATATGGATGCATTGGCATGCTTAAATGCCTGCCTGGTCTGAAAAGAACTCAAACGTAATTATCCTAATACATATTAGATGTTTATATAGTTTATTTATTGCTACATTTTAATTATGTTTCTTCTGCGTAAATCAGAGATAAGTGGTGTTTAGTCAACATTATGTTTGTTTCTCTGGCATGCAGGCTATAGGCTTACTCCCGCGGACTACACTGGTATTACAAAATAGATTATTTTGTCTTTAAATATCTTTAAATTAATATATATTCTTAAATACCTGTCAGAAGCAGAATATGGTCTAAAAACAACTCACAGATAATTATCCGCCACCTCTACTATGCTGCAAGCAAGCAAAATGACGCAAAAACTTGGGTACACGAGTTGAGACCTGACGTGAGATTTGATCGTCGCCACTGCTCATGTCCAAATCGGTCCAGATTGATAAATGCCGACCTTTGTGTGGAAATGATCGTATGCACGATTTCTGTCGTACGCACGTTTCATAACTGAGGGCCATTGTGACTTATAATCCGTTCTGTTCCACTTGACGGAAAGAAATACACACTTTATAAGGCAGTGGTATCCCAGTATTACCTAAAGGATCTAGATATGTGGTGGGCTTCTACAATGGCTACTGTTTTGTGTAGAACTATAATGGTGAAAGGAGAAAATTGAGATGTTTCTAAGGGCAGAGGAATGCAGATGATAAACTGGTAGATGGAGATGCAGACAACACAAACAAGTTATGTGTGGTGAAGTGTCCACATTGCTCATTGAACACAGGCTTATATGTAATCATATTTCTAAAACACATGGGGCCCT
>JAODUK010052850.1:0-18853 GCA_027564635.1 Typhlichthys eigenmanni
TATATATATGTAGTCTCTGCTCAGGGCCTAATTTCACTGTCGGATCCAGCTGAGCTCTGAGCTATATGTTGCTAAATCAATTTCCCCACAGTGGCTGAATCATATGACTGCCGAGTAAAGTCTCACTGGAGCGGAACAGCTCCATAGGGTGTAGCGTTCTGACGGCGGAGATAGTAAACATTCCTCGCCACCACAGTATCCCCCTGCGTTGGTTTCCAACGCCGCAGTCGGTCTCAGAACTGTTGGAAGTGATATCTGTTTCCTCAGTGAAATTGCATGTGCATATTTCCCCGGCACATCCGAATCAAACGGCAAGCGATGTCGCCCAACCCAAAACCATCCATCTGTCCTTAATGACACACGGTGTTACATCTATAGTACAGCTGTCCAGGTGAATGTGCCCATCGCTGCTTTAGAGCTTCTGCTTCATCATTTCACATGGGCTCATTCAAGCATGCTTTCCTCGAGCAAACAGCTAACACAGACAGTGACACATACAATGTTAGTAATTATACCAAAGTCAATAGTGAGGCTCAAACAATTTGACGGCAGCAGAACGAACAAGCTACAGAAGAATACAGTGTTTCAAACAAAAAATGCTAAGCTGTATTGACAGTTGTCCTCTCTATTCTAATTACACATGAGCACAAGTCTGGCCTTCCTATTGGACAAGGGTGGAGGGGCTGATTTGCACTAACAGATGTAAGAAGACGTTCAGTGAACAAGCTAACTTTTTTAATACCACTAAGCATCGCATACAATATGGTAGAGCATAAAGACGTGACAATCTCACTGAATCACGACTTCAAAATTGAAATTCATGTACAATATTAGAATGTGTGCACTTTTACACATCTTGGCAAGCCATCCACAGTACTATATGAAGAAGTGTCTACAGACTAGTTGCACAGCAATGCCCACACGCACACGTGTGTTGTATTATTGTATAATACCAAGAGATGCTATGCTGCAAAAGTCTCCCGTATTGAGAACAGCTCCCATGGATTCAGATTAATTGCTAAATTAGCATGGACTGATGTCGTAAAGCGAGGCCGTAAGAGCCCCGGGAACGCATTCGTTTCCTGTTCCACACCATTACCCAGAACAGGGCCTTGTCGACTCACGGCCGCCTAGACCACTGCCGAACAGAGTGCACACTTTGAGTGCACCTCAGAAATGGCTGGTGTAGAGGGGACAGAGAGGGCTCTATCTCTGAATGTTACATCCACATCATAACAGTGTGTTTGTATGCGTGAAGTGTCTGTGTGTGTCCTCCATCCTAGCCATTCTACCGCAACATCTCGCTTTGATTCCCGCAAATCAGTTATCATTATTCACCACAAAGAAAAGCACAATGTACCCCTCAGAGGGCTCCGAAACACCACTCACACTAACAAGAGATGCTCTCTCTCTCTCTCTCTCTCTCTCTCTCTCTCTCTCTCTCTCTGTCTCTCTCTCTCTCTCTCTCTGAGTGGAGGGAAAGCGGGATCGCGGGCGTGTGTACATGGAAGGCTGCTGGCTCGGCTCCGGGAGGCAGTTGCCATGGTAACAGCATAGAGCCCTCCTCTCCCACCCCCGAACCCTGTGCTCCTCCCCCTGACCCTGAGCGGTGTTTGTGACAGTGCCTGAGAGAGAGAGAGAGAGAGAGAGAGAGAGAGAGAGAGAGAGAGAGAGAGAGAGAGAGAGCAAAGTTAAAGCATAATAGGCATAAGGATGAATCCAAAAGGGAATTCAGGCTGTTGTGAAATCGCGGCTCAGACAAATGTCGGCCGGTGGCCTTCACTCCCTGCTTGGCATTTGTGGCGAGCCGCTAATGTACCTTCCATAACCGGGGTGGAGAAAAGGGGAGGGGAGGGACATGGCTGTCTACACGTACTAATAACCTTCTCGTAATTCCCCCCTCTTGACAAGGCACAACTATCAATATCCGGCCGGCGTGCAGATCACGCTAATCCCATTGTGCTACACATTGGTTTCCGTCAGGGATCATAATCACGTTTATCCATTAGCAACTAGTACTGTCTTCACTGTGAGTCAGAGAAACAGACAAGTTACAGCGCACACACGAGTCCTCTCTTGTCCAAGCCGGCAGTTTACACTCATATAACCAGTCTGCCTGACTGAATGATCCTCTCTATCTGTATGCAAACATCAACAGCACCCACCCTACGCAAAATATGGCATCTACTGTAAGCCAAATCTTAAAGGTACAGCAGACAACTATTGTTACTCCACCTCAGCTACAGTAAATGCCCTCAAGAATACATTTGCTCCCTGCATCTCTGCAATCGCTCTCTCAACACATGTCAATGCCCCACCCCATATTTAACCAATCGGATGCAAGAAGGTGTTCCATACTGGTTCTTCTCTTCTACAACAGGTTGTACTTTGAGGGGAAGGGCCAGGCATATCTTTTTTTATTTCTTGGTTTGTTGTATCCTTTCAGAGAATATAAACACAGTTTGTTCATAATAACAAAATTCTTCCAGTTTACTATAAAAGTATATTCTTAATTTAGCCTCGGGGATATACAGTACTGTGCTGTGTTTGAACTACCTAATGGGTACACAGTGTGGGCCCTGGGGGACTGGTCCTAATGCCAGCGCCTTGGACAATGGCAGTATTAGCATATCACACACACACACACACACACACACACACACACACGTCTTTTGAAAACCCACGGAAAACTAAGGAGTGTATACATTGAGATAACATGCCAGCTCCGCACAGAAATGACAAACCCAGAACGTTGTTGATGCTCATGAGGCCACCGTGAAACCGCTCCCTGCTACCAAAAGTCCCTCTGTAACACTATCTGTAACAAAGAACCACCACTACTTAAGTTCTGCCTCTCTGGCAGGTCTTGGTGTCATGTGACACATGTCACACTGTTGTGTCAAGACTAAGAGTACAGTTCCAAGGCTCGAGGCTCCCATTAGAAAACGCTGCACGTACTGTAAACACGCCGCCTGTCAAACACTCTTGACAGCTGTACAGTAACGTTAATGGCATCGCCACGCAGCAGCAGCAGCAAAACTGCAGTGTGTTAAAGACAAGTTGTGTGATTTGTAGTTGTAGCTGCGTTGTGCTAGCCTTCATGGACGACGTGTGTATGAAAGCCCAGCCGAAGCAACCTTTCATCAGCCTGCTGAGGCTTGTGACAAAGCCACTGCCCGGCGGACTTTGACAAGGAAGGTCTTGGCTAGCGGGCAGGATGGCCTCTCGACCTATGTGTAGAGAGAGTGCCGCAACAGCTGTGCGACATGTCAAACCAGCGTTGTACATGTGGGCAGTTAAAAACATGTTGTGCCGGTGTAAGGAATTTAACTCCAAGGCACGTGAGCACACCACACAGCCCTATCTCAGTGGAATTTCAATGCACCTTTCCAAACCCCATCAGCTGAGTAATAACTGCAGTAGAAATATATATATATATATAATTTTATTTTTTTACAGGGTATATGTACCTGTGCCAAAACCTAGTGGTGCATACACGCTCTGCCACTGACAGATCCATTGCCATAGCAACCTGAGGCAGGGTGACCTCATCTAAAAAGCCCAAATGTGTAACAAAAGAATAACAAATGCAAATATTTGCAGTAATGAATGTCTATTGGACACATTCAGGTTCTACAGGTGCATCTGAATGTCCCATTGTTTTGTTTTCTTATGAACATTACCTAACCAATCAGAATATGCGAATAAGCCATTGTGCCTGCTGTTAGACGATGCTATTAATTCACTCACAATATGAGTACACTTTTTTTCTGGCTAACGAAAAAAGGTTTAAGTCAACCTGGCAATACTATAATTGTACAAGCACAGAAATGCCATACAATATCGAACGCCATCTGTACTGTACATGCAAGTGTGTGCTTTATCCAATTTTGCTCAGGTATTACACAGATTATATTACATAGGTAAACTATAGGGATGTACTGTCTCTTGTGCACATCTGTCCAAGACATCATTGTCCTCTCTATCATCCATAATTTTCATTATGCTTCTGTTTTCAGGCACAATGTTGACATTTTATTTGAATACATTTTGAGGCACTGTGGTAGCAATCATAATTTATAGGCTGAAATCTTAGCTGAAAGTCAAGTGTTTGGGACTGCACTCATCATTAAAGTGTATTTTATTCACAAGCTGCTTACAAACATAATATAAAATGTTTATATGTTGTAAATATAAAGTGAGACATCTCTCATGTGTCACAGTTTGAACTAATGCACTACAAACAGTAATACACACTATTCATTTAAGCAGATATTGTTATTTATCTTCAATGTTGTTTTTTTCAAGACTTGTCCTTGTGGTTGAGACTCACACAATTCTCTACCCCTCCCGCTACAGTATTATTCCTTAAAGGTTCAACTACCTCCTAGCACAACTGTGTTTCTAAATATGAACCGTAGGGGCTGAAATGTGGTAGCCTGGTATTAACCAGACCCAACACTCATTTTGTGAATATGGTCGGGCAGCGATAACAGTCATTGCCTCCTATTAGGAGTAGACCTCTGGTTAATTTTGAAACTATTAAACAGCATTTAACCAATCAGTGTTGCCACAACTGTTTTGATCGCCTCATCTAGCTCTACCACCATTTCAAAACACACTTGACTTCAACGTCATCTCACCAACCCACCCTGATTCACCTGTGAAAATGCTAATGCAATAGTTTCCAGAATATAATCTCAGTGAAAGAGCAATAGTTGGGCAGAGACAGGCTAGAAAGGTGGGCCACTATAATGCAAAATAAATAGTGTAGCTTTTAAAAGAGGCAATTTACTTCTTCAATGTCAACGGAGTAAAACACGCACACCGCACGCTAGATGACAACCATGCTTTGTAAAACATATATCTCAACAGGCCTAAATGCAAAACGTTATTTAGTAACATACCGCAACAGTCATAATATACGGCAGCACACATACTTATAGAGCAAGTCATACCGGTATCTGAGCAGGGAAATAGGTTTGTGGGTGTGAGCACATGGAAGGCTGAATGGGTGAGCATGGCATCATGGGGCCTGGGGGCAAGAAGAGCACAGACACATGATGGCAAGACAAAGCTTGTCTCAATGCCAGTCTGACCTGCAGGGCAGCCATATTGCACAGACATCTCTGGTGGTTTATGATCTCTCTGGTAGATATTTTTTGATTTCCTATAAAAGAAAAATAGGCCTCCTTGAGTTTTTTTTTTTATTACTCCTCCCCGCCTGCTTTTCTTCAAATAACATCTTATACCACTTCATAGCATGCAATTACTTTCTAGCGAACAAAAACAAACAACAAATCTATTTTTAATAATTGTAAAAAAACATTTTATGCAGGCCTATTTGTCCCTGTGTCGCATCAGATGCACAACATGGCATATAAATTACATAAAAGTGCCTGGTGTTTGTGTTGTCAACTCCTGTCAAAAACCTGACACATTCTTCAGTGCCAATTGTAGGCTATAATTATTTCCCAATGAAGGCTTCTATCCACAATACTCCACTTAATAAGAGACTGTCGTTATGGAGGCACTTCCCAAACCGATTCTTTACCACTATAATCTGTGAACGGTAAAATTATTTACTGTGTTGCAGAACTGAAATGTAGTTTTTCTCTCTCAATAGCATGATCACAAAGAACAATCGAGTTGCTAGAGTTTCAGTCTTATACTCGCTAAGCAAATATTATTAATTTAATGTGTTTTAAAGCTTGAACAAAGAATTTTGAAAAACATAGGATCAGCATCAACATTAAGTAATATGAAAGATGTCAATTCATAAAAAACGATAATCTTATGAAATGACATATGTTTGGATCAACTGCAGGTTTGAAATGGATGTACAGTAGCCTATATACAATAACCTAATATTCTCTTCTCTTAGTATTTTCCTAAGTAGTAGTAGTTTCCTTAGTAATTATTTCTGGACTTTTAGACCTAGGACAATATTTCTATTGTTTCTTTGTGTATGCATTTGTCCATTATATTTAACTGAATGAACACATTATCAAATACGGTAGATATTCACATTTGCTATAGTCTGTTTTTGGGAATAAAAGGCTATATTTTGAGTGAAAGGCAATTCCCCAGTTGATAATAAAAATAGATATTTATAGACAGTATTTAGTCAATGTGTTCAAAAAGATACATGTCCTAAGTGTTGTTGTTAAAAATATCTAAATAGCTAACTTTCTTTTCAGCAGATCAAATTGTGTGAATTTGTATTTCTTCAAGCTTTCTCCTAGAATAGCAGAGGTGAGATAAACAGCCTGTCTCTGTTGTGAAATCCATTCCATCCAACAGGAAAGTTGCAAGTCTTGCCTCATGATCTCCTGATACAAAAGCACCATTGTGTACTGCGGTGTTAGTCTGAATAGTGCAGATTAGATTTCCTTTTTAATGAGAAACTGATCTTCACAGTGGATTCCGTAATCCTTCAGCTACTGAATTGTCAAATCAGAGCTCAATTCAAGCAAGGTTACTGTGTCAGTCAGTATAATATACTATTAGAATAGGAGATGTGGTCAAGGAGAGGAATAAATATTCCTTATTCAACTCAAATAATTTGAATATACAGTAAAAGAGTCCTTCAAAGGACAAAGGTAAAACTCATTCTGCACTGTTATTATGCTAATTATTATGCTATTTTGCTCACAACCTTTCAAAATATATGGGTTGACGTCCTTGAGAAAATCTACAGAGAATAAGAAAACAATAATCATCATCAAGTTAAATAGGAAGGCCAACCAGCTTGTCAGAACCTACCTGGCACTGGCGCAGGCAGCTATAGCCACCTTCAAGGTGCCTTTTCCAATTTCCTTTCACCCTTAGAAATCATAAAGAATGTAATAAATCAGCAGGAAAATAGTGGGTGTCAGGAGCCCTCACAGCCAGTCTCATCTGTTCAGAGGTCTCCTTGAGTTATAACCACGCTGCTACTGTATTTATCTCTGAGGATCGAGCTGGATCAGGTGTCAAAACATGTGCGTTGTCATGGGGATTCTAAGCACCTCAGAACAACCCAATTCTCGCACAATTAAGGATTAGTGTGGATTTCCTGCATCGGGTCCATGCATCAGTAGCACTGCCACAACAGAGAGAATGACAATGAAAGAACTACAGACTTCAGTATACAGTAACGCATGTCATCTTGTGCTAATATAAATAACAGAGAGATGCTAAAATAATCATGCGGACAGACAGTGCCGTCAGTCTGTATTATCTTAACTTGTCTTGTTAAACTCAGGATTACATAACTGGCACTGCATACATTTTGATGGCAGAAGCTCTTATCTGTCTGTCTGTCAAGTGTTAATGGCAGCGGAATTAGCATGAGCGCTTCGTAAGGATGATCGTGCAATATGCTGTGAAGGGGACAACTCTGCATATGCCTGTGTGGAGAATATGCTGTCTGGGCACAAACTGGTTTCCCGCTGGTCGCCAGTTGCGATAAACCAGCTGAGCAGATCCTGATACCAAACGGCTAGCAAGAGCAGCTCCTCAGAACCGCCACTGCTGTTAGCTAATAAAGTGGTTATTGAGAAAGAGAGGAACCGGCTGGTAAGATGCTTTCACAGGCCACCAACACCCAACAACCGGACCGCATGTTGTGGGTGCGCACATCCGCCACAAATGCGTTTGTTCCAACTCTTTATCTCCACCCAACTGCATCTATATGTATGTCTAAGCATAAATATAGCCAGTGCATCGTTCAAAGAGAGGGGAAAGTAGAAGTAACTCAGTTGTGATTCATATTCACCATGGCCACGCTGACACAAACATAAGAAAACGGTCCGGTATAGTGGGCATGTGTGTCATGGCGCTATCTAAAGCTACGACACTAACGTGTAAAATATCGCAGTGCGATGTGTTTGCAGAAGCCCAAGGTGTCACATCGGGTTCAAAAGTGGACATAGAAATAGGAGGGGTGTGCTGTGAGATCATCCACAACGGTGGGATACCGCTTTGTACATTTCTGAAACAAATCCCGGGATTAATCCACAACCAGGACAAATGGTGTATCCTGCAGCAGTATGTGCCTATAGGCTAGCCCCTCCCCCCCCCCCTCCCATCTCTGACACGGCCCATTTCAAACTCCATCCCATGGCGCCCATGGGATGCGGTGGCACAAGGTCACGCCATACGGGCCTCTCTGCCTGTCTCAGGAGAGGAAGGGGGTGTTCTGTCCCACTGTGGTTCGGTAGCAGCCCGTCGACCCAGCAAATTAAAGTCCCTGTGATTGGAGACCATTCCTCATAAGGCAGCAGCAAGCCACTCAAACAAGCCCGGGGAATTCGGCGCGTAGCTGTACGGCTCAGATTCAGTCGGCAGGAAACAACACAGGGAGGTCTGAAAAGAGGCGTTGTCGCAATTGCAGTTCTGCTCTCCCACTTTATCTCGCTCCCTCCCCCCATCCATTGCCCTTTGTGTGATCTGATAGGTCTGGAATAATAAGTAGCTGGTGTGTTATCTGCTAACAGCCACAGTTACAGCATGCAGATAAGGCCGCGCAGATCTCTGCAGGTGCAATGTGCAGCCGTGTCGGTAATAACAGTGGAAAGCAATTGGCAATGACACTGTAATTATCATGTGCTCACGCTGGGCCAAGCAGTCAAGCTCTCAACATAATGAAAAGGTAAGCAGTGCACATCAGGACTTAAAATTAGCCTCCACACACCTAGCATATTGTATATTAGCACTGTGCACGAGAAATGCACAATGAAAGGGAAAATATCTTGCTTCTGCCTGCTAGTTTCTGTCACCCAAGGACCAAATCATAAATTAAGCCTTCCAACACTTCAGTCAACACATCTTGTTGACTGTTGAATGTTTTCCTGTTGAATTAGGCGTTTTGAATGACAAACTCTATGCTATGAAAACAAACAAAACCAAACAGGATTCCTGCTGTGTTTACATTGCAGCTCAGAGAGGGGCATTTAAGGAGTGTGGTTTTTTTTCTGGGATGGGATCTGGCACAACACTTAGATGTCATCGATCTCTCCTCTAGAAAGTGCCCTCTATTGCTTGTCCTTATAAAGCAATGTGGTAGCTTGTCTGGGTAGCCCACAGCACTGAACAACATCTGTGGCACAAACTGCTGCTATTTGATTGACCATTTAAGACATAATATTACCATGTACCAGTATTCTCTAACAGTAGTCAGTAGATAGAAGCAGCACCCATCCACTGCACATATACAGGATGACATTTCATGATTTTTCAGACGAATGATGAGAGAATGAATGAGAAATCCATGATGAATTCCTCACCTCTATTTCGGTTATATGACTTCAAGTCAAGTTTCAAACATGAGGCTGCAGTGTGCTGATGTGTTCCACAGCGGATGTAATGTTGCATCAAGGATTTTGTACTGCGAGTTTTATGAGCCACAATACAATTGTATTCTTGGGTAGCCAATATATTGCTCTGTCTGATTATTAGTTGTATGCTGCATTTTCTCCTTTTGTTTGGTGTTGATCACTAAATTCTGTATGAGAACTATAAAATATGAATTTTTCTTTTTCGTAGGCAAGTTGACAGCTATGGGATCTTGATATAGTTCATGTTTTTAGCACATACTCTTCAAAGCACTGCTGTGCTTATATGTACCAAAGGGTACACAAATCAATATAAGACATCTCTAAATGTTTAATATAGTTCTGAAGCTCTGAAAGGGTTTTAACTGATCAAAATGTAATCGACGGGGATTATATTCTATATTCTGAGATAATTTTTAAGAAACCCAGCTGTTTTGGTTTCAAACAAGAGGACATGAACAACCCATGGGATTACAATAGTATAAAAAACTGTTTTGAATGTCATGGTTCTTAACTGAGGTTCATGATCATAAATTAAGATTCCCAAATGTGCAATTTAATTTTGCAAGCTTGTTATCATGATGTGTAAGAATAATAAAATTGGTCACAAATATGTTAAGCATAATGTAATTATACATTTGCGATTCAACACTTATAATCACAAAACTAGCCACATAGCCATGACATTCAAAATACAAACTTATGTGACTTTAAAGGTGCATTTACTGTCACATACACATACAGCATGTAGCGACATTCATCCTCTGCATTTAACCCATCCCTCAAGGGAGCAGTGGGCAGCCGCTGTGCAGCTCCCGGGGACCAACTCCTGATTTAAACCAGTGTCACTGGTCAAACGGCACTGACTGGAGAGTGAACCTGACATGTTTTTGATACTTTGGTACTATTGTCAGTTTACTAAAATTGTAAAATTAGTTTCACAAAGAAAAAAATGTTTTTCAAGTTGGGGCAGGAATTTTACCCCTTGATATATCAGCACCTTCTACCAAAACACAGCAAAACAAATATGAGCAGAAAATTACATAATCTGACCACTTCTGTTCTTTGATTTCATAGCTGGTCCGGCGTGTGTGTCTTCGTGACCCGTACGGATCAACCCCCACTGTTCGGCACGCACGTGAACCGCATATTAATTGTTTAACCATCATTATGTGAGTTTTTACTGCCACTGTTACTTTTTTATATAATGATTCCCTAAATCTCCTGTAGCAGTTAAGAGAGTTTTGTAGCACAGAATTTTGAGTTTTCACGTGATTGGGGCATGTTGAATCCCAACAAATAAAACCGGGAGGCTCGCTTTAAAAAACAAAGACATCTGAGCGTACTTGGAGCTAAATGTGCCAGCGTTTTCAGTTGTCTTTTCTCTTCCGTCTTGGCACACTGTGCGAGGATTGCCGGTGGATTTTTCCCGCCCCGCCGGTACTAATACAGATCATTAATCAGCTTCGCGTTCATTGTGCTTGAGTGTGCTATGAGAGCTATAGGATACTATTATTGAATATCAGAATGCCTCTGGTTTTCTTCGAAATGGGCACTCGGCCACAACAGCACAACCTTGCATGTGATATTGCTTTTAAACAAGTTTTACAAGCGCAAATTATATGTTAAGAGTAGTCATAAAATCGACAAAAGAATTGATTATTCAATACATTTGGCTGAGCCAACATGACGCGACTGAACTGTTGCCAAGCAACACAAAAAATGTTTGCAGGTCTACATGCTACTTGTATCTTGAACTTTGTGTTGTTATTTATCCTCCCCTTTGTCTTCTCCTGGCAACCATTCATAATTGAAATAAAATGTATTATTATTATTATTTGAACATTAATGTATTAATGGTTATTAGATCTGTACGGTCTAAGTGTCACGTTATATAAATACTGTATACAATATTTTAAACATGTAGCAGCAAACAACTATTTTCTACTACAACTAAATTGTCCACTGAGTAGAGAATGGCATGAAACTCCCTCTATGTGTGTTGTTATCCCAGCTCCTCTGTTTTGATGGCTGGTCCAGCCACCTGGACCAGTGAGTGTCTATGTGTGTGTGGGGACCACAAAGCATGCTGGTGTGACATCTAGAGTCAGTAAGTCATAGACACATTAAGTAATACATGGAGAGCAAAGCTACATCAGTATGGTTAAATATACGCATAGTCTGGTGAGCCGAAAAATTATCCTATCCGTGGCTCAAAACTGACACGATCCGAACTGTGAGTTTTGTGATCCGTTGCACCACTAATATTCACGTTTAAAATATCCATATCATTAAACTTTCAGGAAAAACAAGAACCTAAAAACTGTACCTATGCCAAGATTAAATGAGAGGGTTGCCAAATGGGTTTCTATAACAAAATACCCTTTATAAACGCTATGATATCTCATGTAAGGTCATTTTAATGTGCAATACATCAATTCAGATTGTCAAAAACTATGTCAAAGTACAATACTGTACATTTATAGACATTATTAGATATATTTTATAATATGACCTCTACTTTTATAATGTAAATTGCCTACATTTTTATCTTGACAAGCATTCTCCCCTATTTATACCTTAAAGGACACGCAGATCATATCTACCTCACCCAACACAAAAAGTTCAAAACAAACTGAACATTTCTGAAAATATTTTAACTTCAAAGAAACATTTCATATTTTATTGGATGTTGATATTATTTTCGTGATCTTAGGCAACTTTGATTAATACATCCTAGCAGAACAGTCCTTGGGGTAGTTTTTGGACATATAACAGTATTGGTTGTTTTGGTTTCATTATATGCACAAGTGATTGACTAGCAGTTGACGATGACCATTATAAGAGTTTGTCATTAGTGAGGGTTCCTATGTCATCAATTCACACAGGCTGTTGTTAAACAGTAAATACATGTTTTTACTGATTTCATCATTAACATCCCTCACTTAACTTTTCTTGCTGGGACTAATTTAAATTTGTACACTGTACTGTATCAATCTGCTGTACAGACAATCAGTGTTCAGCAATCTTTTATAAACTACTGACCTCAGAATTATGAAGTATTAAATATTATGCTGGCAGTGGCATATTACAAATAGATTATTTAGGAGACGCTTTATTATCCAAAGTGATGTACAGTGGAGTAGTGTAAGAAGCAGGTAGGGGTTTAGGGGTTAGGCATCTCGCTAAAAACAAGCTTACAGTATGTTCAGGCCTGTTTCTGATATTACCTCCAGACCTTTCTACTGGGAGTGGACCACCTGAAACAACAGCCTCTCCTACAGCACACCAGCAATAGATTTGCCTGGGGCGCACCTTGGGTCAATGGATGTTGCTAAATAAGTTAGTTTCTCTCCTCTATATCTGAGAGAATCTGAGACTCACCTCGTACAACTAGCCTTCTACAGTTGTACGTAGGAGCACCTTTTGTGTGGGAAATAGAGACATTGAACATATGCATGTTAACAATATCAAACTACAGCATTAAACCTATAACTATCCTTGAGAAATATTGCAAAACAGGTGTCCCGCATACTGTATATAATGTAAATACCGTTTAAAAACACACCCGCCTCTTCCACTCATCAACTTCTTGGCAGATGATCCATTCTTTCCATTGCCAGTATGCTGTACAGCTAACCCAGACAGTCCGTTGGGAGCATAAACAACACCCTGAGTGCATTCCAAGTTGCTAAACAGAAGGGAAATCTGTCCACAAGTTGACATAGCTAGTAATGCAATGAATGTGGAGTCACACAGACTGCCTAATGGTTCACTCTGGGACAACCGGCAGATTTATCAACACCTCCGCCAGTTAAACAAGCTCACACAACTTCCAATACTGACAAAACATGCACGCGCGCACACACGCAAAGAGAAAAACACACAACAAACGACTGAACATATCACAAGAACATGTGATGCCACAAGACACAGCACACACAGGAGACACACACGCAAACATTTTCTCAGCTCCACCATCACTGCAGCTTACAGCCATCCCATCTCTCCACCACTAAGGGCACACCATGCGTCACTATGAGAACTACTGTAACTGCATGGTCCCCGTGTGTGAGCGTGCATATGCGTGTGTATGTACAATCATAGAGAATGGTTTTAAACACACACACACACACACACATACACACACGCACACACACACAAACCCACACTATATACTATATTGTGTATAAAATAAAAGCCAGCCTAATCACTTCATTGCAATGCTTATGGATGGACTTGACATTTAGAGTTGCAGGACTGAAAGTGTTGCCATTTGCCGAACACTCGTAAGTCAAAAAGGTACAATCTAAACGTATGTGGCAAATGCTTGTCAACTGAATGAAAAGTCTGAGTTTGAGCACGCCAACAAGATGATTACACGTAAAGCCTTGTTGCTGGACAAGGACAAAACATTTCTACGAGCGCTTCGTAAAGATCTCTTTGGAAACAGCTCATGGCTGCTCAAGGTTTAAAGACCCATCAAAGATCACATCCTTGGCTCGATGTGCCTGTAATTGAGCTGGAGAACCGATAGACATTTGATGTACAGATGTAAGGGCCCCCCAAAGGCAAACGCCAACATGCACGCTCCGTGTATTCAAGCATTAGCGCTCAGTCCTCTGTGGTCTCGCCTTGCCATACAAACAGCACTGCAGCTCTCTGCAGTTAAGTCAGAAAGCAACGTTGTGGACAGAACCCATCATGGATAAAATGTCTGTGCCAGTTCAGATGAAAGGGGTGGTGGGGGTATAGTGGGGAGATAGACATCTCTATTTCACAGTGAAATTGCACAGCGTACCTGCACTGTGCCTGCGGCTTAAAACAACCTGATCCAAAACAACCAAGGCACGTGTGCTGCCCTTCTTGCAACTTCAGAGACGCAGCGATCGATAGCAAAGGGAGTCACACGCAACATGCCGCTCGGTTCGGTTGTCATGATTCCGAAGCATAATTTGCACCTTGAAGTTCCAATTACACGGAGAAATAAAAAGGTTATAGAATCTATCCGTCTGAGCTAAATGAGGAGTAACCTGGAATCTGATGGGGTGAATTACTGAGCAAGATAGTGTTGGTGGGTGGGTCGGGTGCTGCCAACCCATCACCCATAATTCCGCTCGATCACCGAAGCCACTAAATTATCTAAGAGAATGCTGCTACGCTGAGGCACAAACAGCTACTTAGCATGCATATGCCACGTTCCCTTATGTGCAAGGCGATGTTGTACACTGAGGCTGGTGCTTGCTTCTGTTTATTAAGAGCTGTCAGAAGATATTCAGATTAGCTGCTTCATGATTATGAATGCCCTCCTTATTCCCCTGTGTGCTCTCATGAATAATATATTGCTCTGCTTCTCAAGATGCTTATGTGACTTCTTGAGGACATGTCGCATACACACTGCAGGAACCCAGAGGAACTTTGGTGAGGTGAGATGAGACTCGCTACAGAAAGGGTCAAGGTTTCTCTCGAAAGGCTTCTCACACAGATTCTAATCCAATATATTGTAAAATTACACCTGGTTAAATAGAGGTGAAATAAAAAAAATGCAAATAAATTCACCAAATATCTCCCCACGACTTTAATTTGTGCATTGAAATATTATTGGGTGTTTACACAGCCCTGACTCTGTAAATAGCTGGGTTTACACACCGAATGGAATCTTTCCGATTGACGGTTTCGGGTTACTTGTATACATTGGGTGTCACCTAATTGGGTCTGGTGTTTACATGCACCGTTGCAATTTATAGGAATTGATGTTAAACATGTATACATTATCTAGCTCATAACGCAACGTGTCCAGCTAGCAAATGGTAAAAATATCAACAATGTTTCTCAGGCATTGCTTACATCACCTTTAAGTCGGAGCATTAGCCGCTTTGCAAAATAAATTAAGATAACAGTAACTTTTTTGTCTTCATGCAATAACTAAATCAGACTCATTTAGCAGAGCATTTGGAATCCTTATAATGAAATGGGTAACTATCAATGTGTCATTTACATATGCTTAAAAAAAAGACATTGAGGAACTCTTTGTAGTGCCTGTATAACCATTTAAGAGTAGGATACATTTAAAAACTGGTGAGAATTACAGGTGGCATGCACTATGACAGGTGATAGAAATGTATGCAGTGAGCTCTATACAGGAAAATAGCCACGAGCTGACTCACACCATGACCTTGTATTGCTGCAGAACTCCTCTATGTAAACTACATTAGCACACTAGCAGCAGCAGAGCAAGTGAGTACAAAAGCCCACTGTGGCTCACGCTGAAAGGCTAGAAGAGACCGGGGAACAGTTGACGAATGAAATTAAATATAAACGCCTTTCAATTTCCTCCGTCTTTATTCTACTCCATGGGATGGCTGGCAACCCGCCCCCTCCCAATTAAAGAGGCCAATTCTGCTGACTCAGCTCTTTACAGGTAAATGGTGATATGTTATGTCGATCCGAAAAGACATGTCCGTGTAAAGCACAATCAGACAACATGCACAGTATACACATACTGTATACTGTGCATACAAAACAATGTATCCTTTAAGGTATACAAGGGGAAATTGATGGTTGAAATATTATAAAACATGATTGCCAGAGTTGTCTAGTTAAATGTTTATTTTATTGGTAAAATAAATGCCAGGCTACAGTAGCTAAAACAATTATTAAATTAAAACAAATGCATAAACAACTTTATATTAAAAATATATACTGTATATAATAATATAATAATATATGTTTACGATGGATAATAATATATATATATATACACACACATATAAACACACACACAGTACAAATTTTTTTTCTGAAGTGTATGTGATTCATGTCATTTGGTACAGGGGCACTTTGGTGATAACCTTGCAAAGAACTGGAAAAGCAAGCAAAATATAAGTTCTATTTAGTTCTTCTTAAGTGTGATGGATGGACTTAGTAGATTGCACTTATGATTGATCAGCGTCAATGAAAGACCTTGCCTAGAATTTGAAATTGATCCCATCTCTACTTCTTGCACTCATCAATGTGAAGTGCTCTGCTGGGTCTGAAACACAAGTGACAGATAACATTCATTCTGGTACCTACCTACTACAGTATGACCTTAACACCCATTCCACATCGACACAAGTATTGTTACTGAGAGTAAACAATAACCAGCTAGACAAGAATGCTGTACAAATACAGTGTCTATGTTAAGCCCATTTTGAGGCCCAAGTGTAACATCTTTTATTTTGTTTTTAGCAACTCTGATGATACAAGCATTTTAGCGTTAATGGTAACATACATTTTTTAATATTATAAGATAGTTCTTCAATAAAACTGAAAGTTTGATGTGCTTTACTTTGATCTTTTGAAATATAACAGACAAAACTTTTAAATTATGTTTGTTTTTTTAATGCTTTTCAAGAGATCATACGTTAACATTAATAAAGAATAACAAGTCAATCTAAGGTGGTAAAAGATATACAAACACACACACACACACACCATTGCCGTTTGTATTGTGTCTGAAACGCCTTACTATCATCTCTGGCTAAAGAATATACATGGTAATGCAACTACTGTAAACCAGGTAGGGCTTAATAACAAATCATAAATGTAAAAAAATATACATGTCTAAATATAACAACGGATAGAAAAGAGAGTTGCACTTACATATTCTGTGATAAAGGTAATTTTGACGGTACTGAGATTATACAATGATAGTGTATTAATATCAGATATGATATACAAGCCAACTGACAGCTTTCCCGGTATTTGTTGATATAAAAGTATGTTCACCATCATGGCTGAGACCTGGACAATGAGTGGGAAGTTGGACATAAATCCTGCCAAAGGCTATGAGAGAGCAGCTGTAGCGAGCATTGGAGGCTCTGTCATCAGTAACAAACCCCCGAGTAGGAGAGAAGCAATTGCATTGCAATGAGCATGACAGACAGAATTACAGTATATGAAGGAATACTTCCTTACAAGAATTGAGATGGATTATCAAGACCGTGATGTGTAGAGAACATGTTTCTCTGTCAGGGTTTGGCCATTTCTTATCAATAGTTTCTTGGAATTAATGCTGGAGCAGAATTAGCTGAAATTCCTCGATAAGTAATTTAGTAAAAAATGATGTGCTTGTGTGAGAGCTTGCCTCGTGCTTCTATGACAGAAAGCAATTATTCCTGTGACCCTTAAATAATTATGTATTAGATTATATCAAGTTAGAAAGTGTAATTATTGGGCTTTGGTCCAATGAAAAATGTTTAATCATTGACCAAAGGCAAAACCTGACGAGGAGTGTGCAGCACTAAAGCATTAAAACGTGAATAAGTATAAGGGATTTCCATCTATAAACATAGTGACAGGAGTCAAGGTGTCATCATATGATGCTATGTTCTTTATGTCTATAAGCATTAATATATTAGAACTTGATGTGAATGGGTTTCTGAAAAAGAAACAGTGCATCAGACTCATTATACACATTATAATGACATCATAGATCAAAATATAAGACATACGGTCCTTCTTCTTCACAGGATTATACTGATTTACATGACATCTGATGCTTAGTATAGACTCCTCAGGCATTTTGTAGATTATTTGATTATTACATTTGAAATTAAATGATAAGGAAACTGCAACAGCAAGACAGGAAGGAAACAGGCAGAAATACAAAATGAGCGCCGGCACATGGACTTATTGAGGTAATTTTCACTATCCTTGATTCTGTATGGCAACACAATAGTCAAACCAATTGACAGTCACTGTTTTGTTCCTGCTATACGCTTTGAAATGATTCATTGCACATGCAAGCAGGCAGACAGTTGGGTCTGCCTGAGACGGATTCAGTGTGACTGCTCTCGTCTAATACCCAGAAAAGAAAGCAGGAGCAATATGTTGGACTGCATCTGTTGTATACTGAACTGTATACAATAGATGCAGATACATAAAACAAAGCAAATGTTAGTGCTATACCTTATGTTTTAGAATAATCCATATCCAAACGCAACTGAGGGAGACATGTCTGGCTGCTGTATTTTGTATTCTATACCTCACAGCAAGATGGCACTAAGAATTGAGGACAGCTACTTCTAAAAAGTCAATATAAGTCAATAATCACAGCCAAGCCTAGAATGTAATCACCGAGCAGTTCTATTCTAAAACGTACAAAGAAGCAAGCTAAAATAATTGTGGCATCATCATCTCCGTTCTTGTTAAAAAAAAGGGAAAAGCCTATGTGCAGCTATGAAACGAGCAACTATGAAAGCAACTCATCAAATATACAACTAGGGAAAAAATAAACTTAAAATCACCACCGGCAGTCACATAGCCATCTCCATGGCCACAGGCCTTTTGAGCCTCCAACACACCATTTACAAACAAACTACTGTATGTGAAATGCAAGCCTAAATTATCACAAACATGCTGCCACAGTGGAAGTGCACTTCAATACACAATACTCAATTGCATGATGTACTACATCAGGCCTGGCCAACCCGCGGCTCCCGAGCCGCATGCGGCTCTTTGCCAGGTTTCATGCGGCTCTTACGTTCATATAG
>JAODUK010052861.1:0-18852 GCA_027564635.1 Typhlichthys eigenmanni
TCACCCAAATAACTGATGTCTCTTAGTAGGAGCCAGCATCTATAAAAGAAGGCTGGACACCCTTGGAGAGGCAGTGGGGGCACAGAGACAATACGGCAGAGACCTAGGCAGCCCAGGAATAAGATAGTATTGCCAACTTGTGGACAATTTATTTGATATTATTTTGTTTCCCGTAGTAATGTCCTAGCAATTGGTTGTTAAATATATTCTATATGTATTGCTACGCCGCTTCGGCAGCTTTAACATTTAATTAAAATATACTGACGCTGTAAAAATCCAGTGGTGCCTGCAGTTCGTACCAGAGCCATTTGAGCATCCTTACAGGGACCCTAAACTTCCCTTTCCCGAGCCACATTATCCAGCTCTGACTGGGAGATTCCGAGGCGTTCCCAGGATAATGTGGAGATATAATCTCTCCACCTAGTCCTGGGTCTTCCCCGAAGCCTCCTCCCAGCTGGACGTGACTGGAACACCTCCCTAGGGAGGCACCGAGGGGGCATTCTTAGCAGATTCCCGTACCACCTCAATTTTCGTCATAACGGTGTGGTAAAGTGATTGTAATACCGCTCCCGCTGCTCTGATTCTCCGGCCAATCTCCCGCTCCAATGTCCCCTCACTCGCGAACAAGACCCTGAAGTACTTGAACTCCTTCACTTGGGGTTCTTACGGCCTGGCCCATGGGCCGTAAACCAAACAAACCAAAGTCTTAACTAACAAACAGAATAACATAGAATGAGGTGTAAGTACTGAATATATGTGGTGTGTGTTACATGCTAACCCAACTAAGAAACTAACCCAACTAAGAAACAAACCAAACTAAGAAACAAACCAAACTAAGAAACAAACCAACAACAGCATGTGTGGTGCCAGGAGGGTCACCCAGACAGTGACTGAGACACACACACACACACACACTCTCTTAGTTAGCCTAATTAGGGCCTACCCAGCCAATAAGAACAACCGGCCTGCCGAAACAAGGCAGGGCCATCACAGGGTAAGGACTCATTCCCTACCCGGAGTAGGCACTCCATCGGTTTCCTGCTGAGAACCATGGACTCAGATTTAGCGGTGCTAATCTTAATCCCAGCCGTTTCACACTCGGCTGCGAACTGACCCAGTCATTGCTGGAGGTCACGGACCGATGATGCCATCAGGACCACATCATCTGCAAAAAGCAGCGATGAGAGCCCCAGGCCACCGGACCGCAACCACTCCCCACCACGACTGCGTCTCGATATCCTGTCCATGAATACCACAAACAGGATTGGTTATAAAGGGCAGCCCTGGCGGAGACCAACTCCCACCTAAAATGAGTCCAATTTACTACAGAGAATCTGTACACAGCTCTCGCTTTGGGCATACAGGGATTGGATTGTCCTTTAAAGGGACCCCCTCACCCCATACTCCTGCAGCACCTCCCACAGTATCTCCCGGGTGACCCGAGCATACGCCTTCTCAAGATCCTCCACTCAATGTTGAAGAGGCGTGTCATCCAAGACATACCCTCCACATACAAAGCTTTTAGCGTTTCTGGACGGATCTCAATTCCCGGGCCTTTGCCACTGTAGAGTTGTTTGACTCCCCCAGGGAAATTGACGATGATCCCCCATCAGCCTCCAGCTCTGTCTGTACCATAGATAACACATCAGTCATATTCAGGAGTTCCTCAAAGTGTTCCTTCCACCACCCAATTACCTCCTCAGTTGAGGTCAACAGTGTCCCATCCTTACTGTACACAGCTTGGATGGTTCCCCGCTTCCCCCTCCTGAGGTGGCGGACGGTTTTCCAGAAACACTTTGGTGCCGACCGAAAGACAACACATCCCGAAAAAGGCCTCCTTCTTCAGTCGGACGGCTTCCCTGACCACTGGTGTCCACCATGGTGTTTGAGGGTTACCGCCCCTTGACGCACCTAAGACCTGGAGACCACAGCTCTTCACCGCAGCTTCAGCAATGGAAGCTTAGAACATTTCCCTCTCAGGTTCAATGTACCCAACCTTTACAGGGATGCAAGAGAAGCTCCGCAGGAGGTGAGTTGAAGATCTCACGGGCAGGGGCCTCCTCCAGACGTTTACAGTTCACCCGCACTACCCGTTTGGGCTTACCAGGTCTGTCCAGAGTCTTCCCCCACCCCTTCACCCAACTCACCACCAGATGGTGGTCGGTAGCCAGCTCTGCCCCTCTTCACCCGAGTGTCCAAAACATGCTGCCTCAGATCAGATGATACGATCACAAAAATCGATCATCAACCTTTGGCCTATGGTGCTGTGGTACCACGTATACTTATGAGCATCCTTATGTTTGAACAGGGTGTTATAAACAGTACATGACTAGCATAGAAGTCTAACAACAAACGCCCACTCGGGTTTAGATCAGGAAGGCCGTTCCTCCCAATCACACATCTCCAGGTGTCTCCATCATTGCCCACATGCGCGTTGAAGCCTCCCAGTAGAACTATGGAGTCCCCTACAGGACTCCATTCTGGGTCCCCAGGAAGGCAGAATACTCCGAACTGCTGTTTGGTGCATATGCACTGACAATAGTCAGTTTTCCTCCCCACAACCCATAGGCGCAGAGAGGCGACCCTCTCGTAAACTCCAACGTAGAGGCGTATCCCCACACCCGCCCGGCGCCTCACATCCTGGGCAACTCCATCCAGAGTAGAATAAAGTCCATCCCCTATCCAGGAGAACGGTTCCAGAACCAAGACTGTGCGTAGAGGTAAGCCCCCTCCAGATCTAAGTGGTAGCACTCCACCTCCTGCACAAGTTCCGGCTCCTTCCCCCACAGCGATGTAACGTTCCACGTCCCCAGAGCCAGCCTCTGCCGCCCGGGTCTGGTCTGTCGAGTCCCCGGACCTGCGCTGCCACCCATTTGACAGCGCACGAACGAACGAGCCTTCCCTCTGGGCCTGCCTCCAGACAGAGGCCCTGGGCTTCCTCCGGGCAGGGTAACTTCTCCTCTATGATGATTATGATTACCCTCAAGACTTCCATAAGGGTCTTCTGAACCATACCAGACCCTACCTACTATCACAAGGCTCCAGACAACACAGCTCTCAGGATCATAGGGACACCCAACCCTCTCCACCACGATAAGGTGATGGTTCCCAGAGAGGTTACTTTTACATATAGATTAATTGTTTATCTGAATGTCCTAATAGGCTGTCATTTTGAGGTTACCAGAAACTAAGCACAAAACTGAAATGAAACTGGTTATAAACCTGTTTTAGTTGGATGGTGCAAAAACAACCTGCTATTTTGAAATGCAGTTAAAAAGCATTTGCATCATCAACAAAATAGCCTTCATGAACACAATGCGTTTGCTTTGAGCATGACTGTGACGTCCTTGCCTTGTTTTAGCAGTCCTGTGATTGTTTTTTCTCTATTGGCGGGATGAAAGGCACTGATTAGTCTAATGGAGTGCACCTGGGCCTGTCACTCTCTCTCTGTGAACCTCATGGCACCACACATGCAATTTGTTGTTTGGTTTGTTTTAGTTTGGTTAGCATGCAACACGCACCACATATATTCTGTACATACACCTACAGACATTCACACCTCATTGTATGTTGTTCTGTTAGTTAATTTAGACTTTTGTGTGTTTAGTTTCCGGCCCTTGAGCAAGGCCGTACCGTTTTGTGTAAACATTGCAAAATGATTTAGATGTTCATCTTAAATGTGTGTTGGCTGAGAACTACCTCCTCAGACATTTTGCTTATGTTCACATCGAACTCAAACCAAACTGTTTGAACGTTCACCAATTCTGAACGCACTACAGGTTTTCATACTGCTTTACCATAGAGATTTTTCAACAGTGCCAAATGCAAACCTATAAGTAACTGAAGGCAATCTGACAGGTGGTATATTAAAATGCTAGGCATGCAGCATGTATGCTTCTATGTAGATGTGTACAGCACTTGGTGTTAACTCAGCCTTCCTCCAACCTCTCCCCAGGTGGTTCACTAAGCACTGAGACAGAGCAGACGTTCCCTGGCCGCCTCAACAATCAGGTGACCCATAGGTAAAAGGCCAGACGATTCGATCAGCCTAAAGCCCACACCTACCACTAGTCGTCTCCATCTGTGGTGGATTCATGCTGCCTGGGTTGACCCATGTCTGTTGAAATGAAAGACACTGACCACCTCTCCCGCTCTCCTCCAGACAACAAGTATTCCATTATGTTGCATCATGAATGCTCCCCTTCTGACATGCTAGGTCACTCCCAAACTGCAGCTAGCGCATTGCCTAGCTACAGTATCCTCCAGTCACATTCACAAGAACGGTGAAGGTCTGCTCCCATTTGACAAGTTGGTACAGTACTGTTTCCCAGCAGCTTCATTTCACTGGTGATGGCTTGATTTGGCTGTCCTTCCATTTGCATTTCCAGTTTATGATCTGTATGGGTGCGACCTTCATATAAACTGTATTACCTGAGTGAATCATTCACATCTTGGCATTCTAATGTGACGTTGCATTGACTGTCAATTGTAGCCATTGCATGTTCTCATCACAACAGTATTTTCTGCGCATGTGCCATACTGCCAGGCCTTATTTCCTTGAAGTAAAAATGAGACTGTGATCAAATAGCTGACATCGGATCAGTTTGTGTGTCAAGGAGGGCATTATGCTGTCCTGTGGTCTAAGATGGTATGCCAGTCTAGGCCAAAAGAGTTCCCATCATTTGGAATAGCATATGGAATATTATATTTGGTGTTCCTTTTGAAATAAATGTAAGGTTTTAATAATTTCTCTCAATGCTTTAATGGCTGTATGATGTAACAGAAGTCTTTTATTTTTTTATTTCTTTGTAGCACATATTTTAATTGTTCTTGGCTGGCTACACATGGAAAGTCACTGTTTAGACAACCATAGTAGAAAATATGTTGTGTTCTTATTAAATGCCAAATGCTTCTCTTCCAACAAATGATCTCCAACAAACACCCTATTAGTAACTTATTGTTAAAAAGCGTCAGGGATTTTAGAATTGTATTCCTTTTATTTTAATATACTTTTGTACAATAATGTTTGTCTTGAAACCTATTATACTTTGTTATAATGGTGCTATCAAAGTGATCCTCTGTTTTCTGAGGGCACAGTACATGTCAGTTGAAGAGCTATTTTGTTGTATACTAGCAGTATACTTGAATGCAGTGCTTTGTGTGTTAACTAAAATAAAGTTATGAAACAAGTACCCTTTGATATTGGATGGACATTTTGTTAAATATCTTATTTTTATATTGTAATTTTAGTGGTATACGCCGGCCACTTTATTAGCTGCACTTGCTCAATTGCTTGTTAACTTAGGTTGTTAAACATCTAATCAGCCAATCACATGTCAGGAACTCAATGCATTTAGGCATGTAGACGTGGTCAAGATACCTTGCTGAGGTCCAAGCTTAGCATCAGAATGTGGAAGTAAGAGGATTTAAGTGTTTTTGAATGTGGCATGTTTGTTGGTGCCAGACGGGCTGGTCTGAGAAACTGCTGATCTACTGGAATTGTCACACACAACTATCTCCAGGGTTTACGGAAAATATCCAGAGTGGCAGTTGTGTGCAGGAAAATGCCTTGAGGTCAGAGGAAAATATGCAGACTGGTTCGAGATGATAGAAAGGCAACAGTAACTCAAATAACCACGTGTTACAACCAAGGTTACCATCTCTGAATGCACAACACGTTGAACCTTAAAACAGATGGGCTACATCAGCAGAAGACCACACTGGGTGCCACTCCTATCAGCTGAGAACAGGAAACTGAAGCTACAATGCGCAGAGGCTCACCAAAACTGGACAATGGAAGATTGGAAAAAACGTTGCCTTGTCTGATGAGTCTTAATGGTTGTCAGAGTATTTCGCAAAGCGTTTTACTGCTAAAACTAGCTCCTAAAAGTTAGGAGACCTCTTGACTAAGTCACTAGGACCAAACTCCTAAATGACTACTGCAGGGTCATACATAACATTGTAGTCTAGTGTATTTGAAAATAATTGGGCTAATATCTGGTGGCACTTGTTATTTGGAATCTGCAATATATGCCCAGGCCTGAGACAGAGATTATCACACTCATTGGTAGTTCTGACAAGAACGGTTCTAGAACCCTCTGACAAGTGAGCAGGCCATAGGGGCAGGTTAGTTGAACAATCAACTCCATTCTTTTACATTTGTGGAACAATAGCTACAGAGTTAAGCAACGCCCCCTTTCCCAGAATTCCTTGTGTTCATGTTCATGTGATTTGTGTTGCATTTAACTTCTATATTTATATTTGTAATTTAATGTTTGCCTCATTTGTTCCAGTGGGTTGGAGTGTGGTATAATTTTAACACTGATTCTGTTATTTGTGTTAGGGCACCATTACAGTTTACAGGAGTTTCTCATAAATCGTAAAGCTAGGAATGGAAGATTAGCATCATGGATCATAGCATCACATCAATATGGACCAAAAGCTCTGAGAAAAGTTTCCCACACCTTGTTGAAAGTAGCCAATGCCATGAAGAATTAAGGAAGTTCTGAAGAAAAATGAGGGGTCCAACCCCCAACTAGCAAGGTACCCAATAAAGTGGCCAGTGAGCATATTCTACATTGTGAACAGAAGATTACAGAAGATATTAGATGTTTATTCGATAGATGGCATAGTAGATTAATAGAAAATGTATGAATGAAAAATACGAAAGTGCAAAGTAGACGTTGCCTCTTCCTCTCGTGACTTTAAAACGGTCACGATGAATAGGATTCTAAAAATGGTGTAGTATTGCCCCCTCGTGGTCAGCTGTATACATTAGTTGATCCCTACATATTAAGCATTGGTAATTCCAGTTTTTGTAGTCTACCTAACAAAAGGTTTCTTTTCACCATGAACCACATATGGCTCAGTCCAGAAACAAATGGAAGAGAGAAATTATGTTTACATTAAAACAATGATTTATGCCAGAGAACATCCATAATACCATAAAGCCAGAGAATTACTGCTGTCATAAGAATGGTACAAGGCTAGCTGTGGATGCTGGACTGAATCCAAACACTATCTTTAGACAATTCCCCAAAGAACTTTGTGCTTTTGTAAAATTAACAAATTAATTAGTCACCATTTTGTGAACCTTGGGAGCCCGGGGTCCCCTGAAGCCCAATTCAGAATCTGTCTCGAAGCCACAGTGGAGAAAACCACAAGTGAGAGAACTAAGTAAGTTTCTACAGACACTGCATGGCCACAGGGATGGGAGTGGTAGGGTGTGATTTGCAAGAGCAGCTCAATATGACAGACTTGATCGCAACATGACTTTTAGTAGAGTTGACATGCTCTGAAATACCTCATCCAGTAACAAAGAGCCGTATTCATGTGCAATATGCTCGGGGGGTGGGGGGGGGTAGTAGTTATGTGTGGGGTTGACTTTAAGGGTAATATCGTTGGCTTCTGGAGGCAACAAATATACAGGTGATATGAGCAGAGAATGACATCACACTCCATACACCTCTGTGTGTGTTATAATCTGAACTGCTGTTTTTTGTTGTCAGCCCGGCAGATTGTTTGTGCATGTTAGTGTATGCGCGTCCCATTCATTATTTTGTTTTAGTGTGAGATGCTGGTGCACTTAGTGAGACATTTAGTGGTAGAATGTCATAAATGCACTTTAATATTTACCAACTGAACTGCGTTTACAAAATTTGGTTTAATATTTTCCAAAGGAAGTTAATAGGGCCAGATTACATAGAGTGGCTTAGAGAGCAGCCTGTCCAACATGTTTTGCTTCAGTACTAGAAAAACCCACTAGATCAAACCCAACCCAATCATTTAAGAGCGCATTAATATGATGTAGTGTTAAACAGTGATAATCTACTGGATAACCATATGAAACCAGAGATGATGTGTCTCTTGGACACAGTGACCTGAAGGAGGAACAATATTTATACAGCCCTCATGTTTAAATGCTGTCGTCTAAATCACAGAACAGTACTGGGAACAATTTGTAGGCTTGTTCGTATTATATAAGCTTCCCTTGATAAAGTCTGAAATTCATATTAACTCTGAAAAAGCAGGAGCATAAAAAAATCATCTTGCAATAAAACCCAGAAAACACCCTGATGTAAAATATGTACACATTTGATTTATTAACAATTGAGATTATGAAACATTTGCATTAAAAAAAATCTTTTAATAAAATTGAAAGTTTTCAAATAAATAGATACAACTAAATAAAAATAAAAACTCTAAAACGTTATGTCAAAGTAGATAATTTAATAAAATATATGAAGTTAAATGATAGGTGCTATATAAAAAAAGCAAAAACTATATTTAGTCTAAGTAGCATTCATATTTTAAAGCAATTTCTGTCAGAGCACATTTAAATGACATCCAATACGGCAAACTGCATTTACGTTTGCTTTACAATGTCAACACTATATAAATACGGTTGTGAGGCTTTAATGATGGGCTCTCTAGCTTAGTTCTCAAACTCGTTAACCACAAAAAGAAGTGCTTATTGTTTGTTTGTGCCACCCCCCACCCCCCTTCCCCCCATAGCACTGACAGATGGATGGACTTTTATCATACATAATCAAAGTACATTTGAAATAGTAACAAGTTTAGACTTACTAAATTAAAAGGTGTATTTCAAAATGTTAAAATCATTTCAAGGCAAAAGCCGCTCTCCACCAATTAAAGGTATCTGTGAACATCACAGTTGAAAGTATGTGCTGGGTCTTGAGCGGCGCTAGCCATGACACAACAAACACTCAGTCAAAAGGCAATCCATAGACAGTCTTCTAACAGGAGCACTTCTTATACATCCACAAGAGGTGGTCTTACAAAAAAATGATACATGTAGTTTGCACATGTACAGATAATGCATTTATATAAATAATAAAACAGTAGTCACCAACATGGACTTGTGTCACAGTAAAGAAAGATACCAATCAATCACAAATCCAGGCCATTTAGTCTGTGATAAGAGAAAATTACTCCATACAGGCAGATTGGAACAGATGTAAGCTAATAATACGCATATAGGAAACACAGATAAGATACAGTATACTATATACTGTACATTAGTTCCTTAGTGGGGTCAGCTTACAGGGGAGGACTGTTGAGATGCAGTAGTAACTGTGTGGGTCCTGGCGGTCTCACGGGTGGTCCTTTGACGGAGGTGGGCACTGGCACAGACCACGTAGCAAGCCCTCTCAGGCTGGCATCTGCTAAGCAAACGTTCAAATGAGGTTGGAACTCAGCACTGTGGCCATATGCTGCCTATCGCTGTGACACGCATGTACCTCCACACTTGCTTGCAGCTAGCAGTTACCTGGACAACATCAGCCTGTACACTGTGGCTCTGTGTCCCATCTGCAGCTGCTCTGAGAAGCACTGGCTTATTGAACTAGCTATGCACCTACCCCCCTCCTATATTAACCTTCACAGGAACACACAAGCATTTACAGGTCCACTGCCTGCTGGGTAATTAGCACGGCTACAATTTTAGCTAACAACACCGTAGCCACACTTACAGTATGCCATCACACACGCAGACACACACACACACACCCCAAACGACCTCAGGCAGAACAACTCTATGTGAAACTAAATGGGATTACAACACTCGGGGGCACAAAGCGTGTCCCGCAGCATTCCTCAACATTCTCCACTGATGAAGCCAGACAGCTGGGGCCAGGCTTGGCACGTGGAGGTGCACGGCGCCACACGGAGGACACAGAGGCTCTGGGAGGAGAGGCCAAGATGCTGACTTGGCCTCCGTCTCGCTCTTCAAATTACTTTCTTCTTCTTCTGCTGCTCAGCCAGAGCCACAGCCAATGTGAGGCCAGGTCTGGTTTTGTTCTGGCTCCAGCTCTGTCTGGAGTGTGACCACCAGAGGCTGACTCACTGCACCGCGCCAGGGGCTTCCTCTGGGGACAACCTCTCAGGCTCATGTTAGCCGCCTGGGCCCACCACCATGGGGGAGGGTGGGGGGCAAGTGGGTCGGGCACAAGAGAAGATGAGTCTGAGGGGCGCATCGGTTTGAACACTGAAGATACAAGCATAGATAGATCGCACGCGCACACGCACGCACACACAGCTCTCCCTGCATCCCTGCCCACGCACAGCCTTCAACAGCTACTTATGAGGCCGCCAGTGCACATTCCTCAGCAGCATGCGTATGTACGTGCACGGTTGCTCAGTAGGGAGCGTGAATGAGAAAATTAATCTGTATGCTCAACAGGAGGGTGTGTTGTCTTAAAAATGTAGTTTGCCAAATACAGCGGTCCCCCGTAGATAGAATACTGAGTGAGACTTTGCGCTGACTGCCGTGTCTACACTACAGAGATGGCGTTCCAGAACTGGGCTCAGAATGCCTGCAGGCAGTACACGTTGCCAGGTCATTAAGGAGGGACAGAGATAGAAAGCTGAGCAATGCAGGAAATCAATCATTTGTGGGAAAGAAACTGCACTTGACCGTAATGAAATACAAATAATTCATTGTAATTATACAACATAGAAAACAGGCAGGAAGGTAATGTCTTGTTCAATTCCAGAAAACGTTGTTTGGAACTGATGAGGTTCCTCATTTTTTCAAGCAGGCAGTTTCCTGTTCAGTGACTGATCACGTATTGCAGGATGCTAACCAGTGTACATGGACTCATGCATATTAGGGGAATAAGAACTTATGTTGGAAACGTGCCGCGCTATGAACCACTTCTTCTAAGAGCATTGGATTGGACACCCATGTAAGTTACGTAAGAATAATAAAAATCTAAAATTATAATTTTATACATATACATACACCAGTTATTTATATAGACTGAAAACCTTGATGCTGGAAGCTAGGTTAATCAGCAAAAATTATTTTCTAACAGAATTCTAACATCAAGGACTTTCTTTACACAATAAGTATTACCGTAGTCATGCTAAGACAAGTGATTACAAAACAACAATACATCTACAAGCAAGACTTACCACAGTTGCTTTTATCTACTCAGGTTCCGGTCTTCAAAGACGGTAACCTCAATCTTGATATGACTTGGTTAAGTTATCACTTTGACACTTGTTTGAGGTGAATTCAATTCAACTCAATCCACTTGTGACAGGGATCTTTTATGGCCAAATCTGGAAATAATTTTCCACAAACGTGTGGAAGGTAAACTCAATCATTACGAAGGCATTTTAATGCAAGGAGTGAACAAATGGAATTTGTTTCAAATGTCTCTCAGCTGTAGCAGCAGCAGAAAACTCCACAATTACGCTTTGGCAGACATGGATAAACAGGGTCTTTAGGCATCTACTGTAAAAAGTGAGGAGGGGGCGGTCAAACAACAGTGCAGGTGTGACATTCCAGTGGGCTACTGCCAAAGTCAGCAGGCAGTCCCGCGGTGCAGGAGAAACCCTCCAGGTCACCAGCGACGCAATAAAGCCACACACACACACACACACACACACACACAGGCAGGGAGAAAAGGAGAAAAGGAGGGCAAACCACACCTGTGAACATTTAAACTCATATTTGGCTATCTTTAATCCCCCATTGCTGCCCAGTGGCAATTAATTGGTACGTTGAGTCATCATCTGGAAAAGCCAAGATGTTTCAGCACACAGATTGTGCATATGGTATGGATTATACATACATTTCTTATTAGAGGCTACACCTTTATAAAAATGAGGTTTCCTGTAAGCACCCCAGACTAATGCAAAAAAAATAACAAGCCATTCAAACAGCTGGATAATGTATTATCCTTATTAGTGCACCTATCCCCTTTTAAGCACCGTGATATATTGCCAGTAAATGTGCGTATAATATGTTCCAATTTAGCAGATTTTGCCCCATGTAGACATAAAAGACAGAACTTGGGACATTTTATTAAGCGTGCCTTTACCTGGGCTCTTGTCTTTGGGATTGGGGAAGGTTGATTGTTATGTACAATTTGGTATCATTATTTGTTAAGGATACACATAATATACCTACTCCTGACTTGGCAGATTACGGTCAATGAGGCTAATCTGCTTGCTGTGCTAGCCACAGCACTAACAACATTAAAGCAGAGCAAGAGCCCTATAAAATTGTACTTTCTCCACAAATATCTAGCCACCATATTTAATGATAGAATTTTCATTAAATGATGATAACTTTCAATTTAACAGACTGAGATTGTCCTCCCCGCTGAAACCAGATATTCAGAAATGTGGACTTAGTTCATATGTAAAGTTGACTGAAAGAAATAGTGCATACAGTAAATAGACAGAATTCATGTTTTTTTACTAGCAAATGTCTAGATTATATATTAAGCACTAGACTAGTACACATTATTTTTGTTTCAGAACAGGTTTAAATATAAATTGAAATTATAACCTCTGCTTTAAATATTTGATTGATGAAAATGTGATTTTATATCACATTTTGTGATCATACATTAAAATTGGTATTTAAGAGTGTAACTATGAAAGAGTGTAACTTAAATAAATAAAAGCCAAGGGAAAATCCAATTCTCTAAAAGCTCTGCATTTAGATTCTGATGAGAGGTTTAAGAATTTTCCTTAGGAAGAAAAACAAATCCTCTGGCTACAAGAGCAACCACAGAGGGGCAGGATACAACTCGAAGACCTCTTTCTATAGGGTCGGTGAGCAGGAGGCCTCGCGGGGCGTAGACTTTATCATTCTGCTCCTGAATGTACTTGGCGATCTTCTTCAAAACCTGAAAGGACATGCACAATACAAAGACATGCTGTATTGGAAAAATAGTTCCACTGAGACATTTCAGCTGGTTTTAAGGAGGTTGTTGATGTTAAGTGGAAAACACACAAGGAAAAACAATAAATCTAAATTCTAACTTCACACGACTGTTTCAGCAGGTCCATAACATGGAAAACAAAAGAAGCTCATCAGGTCTCTCACATAATGGTTAAAGTCATGTAGTTTCATGTCAGTCCAAGAATCGCATGGTTGTAATGTCAAGGCATTTGGCTTTGCACATAACACTAAGAAGTAGGGTATAGTGCAAGGCAAGAATACTGACAACACTGTTCGGTTCAGTTTGCCTTAACAAAGACTTAATTTTGTCTACATAGCATCAAGATTCGCAATAAAAATCAGCTTCATACATAAATAACATTATACCTTATGCATACATTATGCAAGTGTATTATTTATGTAGTTATGTTAAATTCTGCAATGCAAAAAAAATGATATTCTAAATCAGAAATGCATAGTGCATTTCTTTATGGTATATGATTTTACAACAGTCATGCTGTAATGATGTCCCATTTAAACCAAATGTTAAATGCCATGGAAGAGAGGCTGCTTCTATCTGAGGACCATGTTAGAAGTTTTATTTGGTTTAGTGGCCGCCATCTAGGCATGTGACGATATGAAAAATGATATTCACGATTATTTCTTATATTATTATTAAATTGTTAAAATGGCACTAAAACATATGCAATCACTTTATCTTGTATTATCATATATGTGCTACCAGTATATATTTTGTGTGATTTTTTTTGTTTTGAAACCAGTATTTCAACAAATCAGATACATCTTTTCTAGTGGGGGACAATGCATGGTGGTGATTGACTGGGAATATGCAGGTTAATAAATCAATGAATAAATCAATATAATTGGACTGTACAAGTGAGCTAGACAGCTTTTTTCAAGTCACTTAATTCAAGTCAAAATATTCATACTTATTTGAGGATATTCATGATTATCACGATAATGGACATTCACCCCGATACGATTATCTTCAGAATTTTTATCGCGATAAACGACATTGAATATCATCCCATCCCTAACGCCATCACATGAAGAAATACATAAATGTAAGTGACCAAATGTATCTAGTATAACCCTATGAACACCATACTTATTTGCTTGTATAACATGTAATTAAAAACATTAACATTGAGCTGGTTCCCTCTTTGCTGCTATAACAGCCTCCAGTCTTCTGGGATGGCTTTCCAACTGAGGAGTCAGCTTACAGTTCCTATTCAAACCCATCCCACAGGTGTTTGATGGGGTTCAGGTCTGGCCTCTGTGGGATAGTCAAGGTTTTCTACACCAGACTTAGTAAACCATTTCTGTATGTACCCCTGTGCTTTGTGCACAGGGGCATCATCATACTGAAACAAAAATGGGCCGTCCTTACACTGTTGCCACAAAGTTACAAGCACACAATTCACTAGAATCTCACTGTGTGTGTGGTCACATTAAGACATCAAGTAGAAATATGGGCCTAGCCCAACTATGAAACACACCACACAATCAAACACCATTATTCCTTTACCGTCAAACATTACATTTGGCCCTGTGTATTCAGGCAGGTAGCATTTTCCTGGCATCCGCCAAACCCAGATTTGTCCTCAATGATTAGACTGCCAATGGGGAAGCATCCCCAGTAAAGCCTCTTGCGACCACATAGGAATAGGGATGCAGCGATTAACCAATTTCACTATTAACCAGGATTTAAAACGTCACGGTTTTGTAACGATAAAGGCTCAGGTACACATCAAGCGTTTTCTTTCCTTACTTTAGAAATAGAGATTTCTGGTTGCAATGAGGAAAATCAAACAAATATTGCCAGGAGAAATCTGCAGACGGAACAAAAGTTTACACTTAAAATGCTTTGCGGCAAATGTTATAACAAGAGAAACATATGTTTCAGGGGAACTACCAATGTTAGCTAAATGTAATCAGTGTGGGAGCATTTCAGAATGGTAAAATGCTTTTGGGATGGTTAAGGAATTGTTAAAGATGTGTAAAGAGAAAAGAAATCTGGCATGAGGACATTGTGGGACTACTGACAGCTAGCGACCTACTGTAGTAGCCTAGTGTTTGCGTTATCAAATGTATGCCTTTTATTAACAAGTAAGCTAAATGAAAAAGATAAGTAACAGTTTACTTGTTCTGGACTGCTGGACATTTCTTTTTTCTCCAAATGTCATTAGGTTTTTGTGTTTTTATATTACAATGCAAGAACGCCTGATAGCTTTAACCTTGATTCTGATTGGTGGAGATGCTGATTTCTATGACCTCTCACGGCCAATTCAAAATATGAATCGCTAGAAAAAGTTGAGAGCGTCGGGTTGCTATCAGCGGTCGGTCCAGATGCTACAACAAAGAGTCAACCAGTGACATGGTGATTTCTGTTGATAAGCAGCCGCTCCCACTAGGGCTGGACCAGAATATTCGACTATTAGGGTATTCGTTTGATGTGTACCCATTCGAGTCTTCATTTTGGGATTTGAATATTCTATTTTTAGCTTTTTACAGAGCCCAGTATTTTCTCCGTAAAAAAAAAAAAAAAATCTGCATGTTCGATTTTGCATTGGCTAAGCCAACACACTGACAAGATGTGGACCGGTGCAACTATGTGATCTGAAAGAAGAGAGATGGGGTGTAGCTTCAACACGGACTGCCATTGGCTATTAAAGATTTCGCAGAGCTCCTATTCGTTCAATTCAAGACAATGATTATTTGGGACCGTTATCGAATGGTGGATTAAGTGGTGGATAGATATACAAGTCTAGGTGAGTTCATTACCGTACCGGTTCAAATTGTAAGTACCGCTATGTTGGTCTGACAAAATCTGTGCTATGTAGAGTTATTCATGTGCACAAGCCCTTAAACAGTCCTGATGCTTGGATTTTAAGTTGCCGGTATGAGTTTTGTTTATGTCGTCTCGTGTCCGCACCCCCCCACAGCTGAGCTGTGTTGATGTTTACTAGACTATAATATCACAATCTAACGCTTGTAGAACTGTACTGTACAAGCAGTCTTCTTTACTTTATTAAAAGAAATAAGCATTAAAGCATCACAGATATGCTACAAGTTAAGATACACAAACATTCTCCTGTACAGTCAGTACCGGTATAGCTTGTAGTGCAGGCTGTACATTGCTCCATTGTACTATGAATGGTGTCGTGTCTGAACGGGAGCTTGTCCCAACCCCCCCCTCCCTTCAATCTTCAAACAAAGCTTTGTCTATTTGCTAGTGATTACTATGGAAACTGTGCTGTAGCTCTAGCTAAAGAAAGAAAGAAAAAAATTGCTACTAAAGGGTCCAACATCTCAATTTTTAATCAACATCTTCAAGATCACCATCTGTCTACACGCCAGGTAGAATGTAAAAAATGTGATAACGGACTTATAAAAAGAAGAAAGAATTACTTTAGAATCAAGATAATTGATTGATTGATTCATCAATGAATCATTGAGTTAGTATGGAATTAAGACAGAACTACACCAAAGCAAGCGAGCAACACAATGCATATCCATACATTTGCAGTGATCTGGAGGTATCATGGAAAAAATGTAATGTTTTTTATATTGATATTACTATGCAAAAAAGCCTGATAACCTTTACCTAGATTCTTGATTGGTGAAGACGCTAGCGATTTCGATGACCTCTCGCTGCCGATTCAAAATATGAATTGTATGAAATGAGTCGGGTTTCAGTTGCTACCAGCGGACAGTCCAGCGGCTACACCAAATAGTCAACCAGCAACAGCGATTTCTGTTGATAAGCTGTCGCTCCCACATGCACAGGTGAAATTCGCTGTGGTGTAGTTCTAGCTTAATATACATAAATCACTTAGAAACAATGAAGTTGCTGTGAGTAAAGAGTTGGGCCAACGGCAGTAAAGCAGGAGAAAGATATTAGATAGTTTACTCTCCAAAACGGCAGAGTTATTGTTGTGAAATACATGCATAGTAATAATCAGTATTAATCACCAAACCGTGATAATTCCTCAGAAAATAATAGTACCTTCAGATTAAATTGTTGCATTACTATACGGGAGGTACTGGTTCATCTTTTGAGAACCTCTGGTCTATAAGAGCAACTCAGTCCCAGCTTGTGTGTGTTGTGAAAGGAGGAAAGAGAAGGAGACAACCAGAGAGAAATAGAGACAACACATCCAAGCCCACCTTCTCATAGTGGGTCTCCATGCAGAGGAAGACAGTGTAGGCTGTCAGACAAGCCAAGCAGCCTTCCAGGTAAGCCTGCCCGCCCAGCTTCTCTGCCTCTGCGTATAGGTTGTTAAGAGCTCGCACTGTCTCCTCAAACTGCTGCTTGTCAATCTGAAATGGAGAGGACATGATCTGCAGTTGTTAATCAATACATAGTCCCACAGAGCCAGCCTTTAATATGTAAAGTCTGGGACACAGCGCTGGTTAACAGTGTAAAGATCCACCTACTTGACAAGAAAGGTATTTTGACTGGCATGCACAACGACCAACCACATAACTTAATGACCAAGTTGGACGTTAAACTTACACTGAGGAATCAGTTGGGAAACTTAATGACATAAGCTGGTTGTTCACAGGTCTGTTAGATAAGTAGGCTATGGTTAATGCTTAGTATAATAATAATAATAAAAAATTACATTTCCAAGCGCCTTTCAAGATACCCAAGGACACTGTACAACGTAGTTCAAACAAAAAGCATTAATTACATAATAAACCAGAGCTAAATTAAAACCTGGCTAAGCCATGGGAAAAGCTAGCCTGAACAGATCAGTCTTCAGTCTGTTTGAAAAATGATTAAAGAGTCTGAGTTGCAGGTTTCAGCAGGGAGAGTGTTCCACAGTTTAGGGGCAGCAAACACTGAAAGCCTGGTCCCCCATAGAGCTGAGTCTTGATTTGGGGACAGTGAGCAGACCTGAGTTTGAAGAGCGGAGACGACGCGATGAGGTGTGTGAGTGAATGAGGTTAAAAACGTAAGAGGGTGCAAGGCCATGAAGGGCCTTGAAGGTGAGAAGAAGGATCTTGCATTTGATGCAGAATTTGATAGGGAGCCAATGGAGGTGTTGCAGTGAGGGAGTGATGTGTTCCCAGGGAAGGAGAGGAGTAGGGTCAAAAATAACTCCGGACCTCAGAGGAGAGGCAGATGGAGCAGCCGTCAACAGACAAGACAAGGTCGCCGGCTTTCTTTAATAAAGCCTTGGGAGCCACCACCATGACTTCTGTTTAATTACTGTTAAATTTAAGCAGATTAGAGGTCATTCAGTTTCTGATGTTTTGAAGACAGCTGATTAGAGGTGCGAGTTGAGTTTGTTGTTAATGTAAATCTGAGTGTCATCTGCATAGGAGTGGAAATTAAGACCATGTTGTTGAATGATGTGTCCCAGGGATAACATGTTGATATTGAAGAGAAGGGGTCCAAGCACAGAACCCTGAGACACGCCTTGGTTGACAGGGGCTGGCTGGGATTTTGAACTTCCAAATGACAAACTGTTTTCGATCAGTCAGATATGATCGTAACCAGTCAAGTGCAGAGCCACATACACCCAACATTGACTCTATGCGGGCAAGCATAGTGTGGCAGACAGTGTCAAAGGCAGCCGAGAGGTCCAGGATTATAAGGATATTGACATGGTGAGAATCAGCAGCAATAAGGAGGTCATTAATCACTTTGACAAGGGCCGTTTCTGTGCTGTGTTTTGCTCTGAACCCTGATTGGAGAGGTTCATACAGGTCATGGTTGGTCATATGCGCTGAAGTTGGGTAGCCATAGCCCGCTACAGTATTTTTGCCAGAAAAGGGAGGTTTGAGATGGGCCTGTAATTATTGAAGTCATCCGGGTCTTGTCCTTGCTTCTTAAGGGTAGGTGTGACTGCAGCCATTTTGAGTGAAGGACGAACTCTACCAGTCTGCAAGGAACAATTCACTATGTGCACCACAAGAGGGCACAGGAAAGTCATGCAGGCCTTGACCATGGATGTAGGCATTGGATCTAGTGAGGAGGTGGAGGCTTTTGCTCTAGTGATCAACTCTGCAATGTAGGTGTCATCAACAGCAGAGATGATGGATAAACAGCAGTCCAGCGGGGGGGGGGGGGGGGCGGTAGAATTTACCCAATTTTGGGATGGCGTCAGAATATATTATTA